>CBVK0102216647.1:0-14650 GCA_900067695.1 Picea abies
ATAGATCAAGCCTTGAAACCACTGGGAACTCCCCTGTCTCACTTTTGAAGTTTGTTTACTGTTATGTTATTTGTTTTTCAGTTCGTAGTTAGATTTTATTTCATTTCGTTTCCTATCCTCTGTTAACCTCTTTTAATCCACAGCGAACCTGTTCTGCCTTGCTGAGCCCAACAGGGCATGCTAGTGCTCCTATTCTTGCTCACCCGACGACGATTCGAGCACGAACAATTAGTTTAATCAAATAATCTATAATAGACAACATATGTAAAAATACATAGATTAGAAGGGAATAGGCCAAGCATATATTAATGAGAATTGTTGGCCCTTGACCAAGTTTTGAAGAACCTTGGTCATGTTTGAACTCTTTTTGGGACTTCGAGAGGCTGTCGAAGGCGGAGCGCAATTCGAAGTAGAGATCGCGGGATCTCGACCCCTTGTTTAGGGATTTTTGGGTTTTGGGCTTATGTAACAGGTATGGGGATGTCGGCCCATGGGTTTACCCATGTTTGGGCCTCTTTGTAATGTATAAATAGATGTCTAGGAAATGCAAGAAGAGACACTAGAGCTATGTGTGTGATGTTGTGCTAAGTGCAAGTGATAGTTGTAAATGCTTTGTGCATGCTTTGTTGAACACTTGCAGAGCTAAGTGCAAGTGGATGTAAGAAGCTTGTGTAGGGATTTGTGTTGTAACCTAACTCGGGGAAGGAGGATCTGGTAGAGTGCGCACAGATCTCCTGTCCTATTCGGAGTATGACCTTGTGGCTTTGTGCATGTACATGATTGGTAGAAGGAAATAAAGAGAATAAGAGTTGGTGGACATAGCCCCAGGCTGGGGGTGAACCACGTATATCCTGTGTTATGGTTTCTTTGTGCATTATGGTTGTTATATTGTTCATGTGATTTATTCTTAGTGCAGTAACGTATGTTTAGATGTATCTGATATGATAGCTTAGTGCTTGGTGATGTGAATGAGTACCACATCTGACCTATTTTGATGTGCTTATTGCTTGAATGTATTAGATCTGGGTGAATACTGTGTTGCTCTATAATTAGGGTTTATCTGTGCTGTAAACAAATGCTAAATACTAATGAATGATAAATGCTAAATACTAATGAATGATAGGTTGCGTACATCCGAGTCCTACAACCCCCCCTGCCTCTACCTTGGGTGAGACTTCATCTTCTTCGCAGGTGTTTTCAAAAGGGTCGGTAGTTAGGGTTTTGTTGGTGCATTGATTGAAGCATTGAACCCTGGGTCTGCCCCTGTGCCAACAAATGGTTCCGTTATCGGGACCTAAGACTGTGATTGCTGGGACTTGAGGAAAAGAGGAAGCTCTATGCGAAGATCTATTGCCCTAAGTGCGCAGTACTCTACTTGATTTGCGAATCTCTGTAGGAGGTAGATCTGAAGAAAAGAGGCAAGATCTTAAAGCTTTGTGCTCTGATAAAGGTAAGAATAGTGAACATTTTTTATTGAAAAGATAAGATCTGAAAGATTTGTGCTCTATTAAAGGTAAGATAAGTGGAAATTTTTGTTTCGAAAGTATGGATCTAGGTATGTTTGATAAAAAATTTCCTAGTCTGAAAATTAGGGCACAACTAGACAAAAGAAGGTTTGATATGAGTAGATCTGATAGAAATAATGAAAGATATGTTATTCCTATGCATAGAAAGAATGTTTGGACTAACAAATGGATGCAGGATCCTAGGAAGAATTTTTTGCAGGTTAGCCACTGTGATCCTAGTGCGTAGTACAAGAAAGGCTGGGGATCATTTAAGAGAAATAGAGGATTAACTCTTTGTTACAGTTGCAGAAGACCAGGACATCTTGCTAAGGAATTCCCTGGTAGAAGAACTAGTTGTCTTTGTTGTAAAGATATGGACCATGAAGTTCTGGATTTCCCTAGAATGATTGCTAAGGTTGAAAGAATGAATGTGAGACAAGAAAACCCCGAGGAAGGCCAAGAAACTGAGACCATGGCAGAACCCCAGAAAGAATCAGATATTGTATTACTACAAATGAAAGAAACCTTGAATGATCAAAGAGATATCAACTTATCATAGATCTTCAAAGAAAAAGAGTGCATAGAAACAAGAATAAAAGACTTTGACCTAGACTGTGTTCTGGATGAGAGAACACAGGTGAATATCATGACAGAAAGAACCTGGGAAATTTTGGGAAAGCCTGCTATGATTCCTTCATTGGGAGGAATAGGATTATTTAGAGGAACATTGATAACCCTATGTGGAAGAATTACCTAGACATCTATGAGTGCTCATGGAACTTTGATATAGGAATAATTTGAGGTTGTTAAATTTATTAAGAACAATGCCCCATTTGCTATGTTACTAGGAAAAACCTGGATTGAGAAAGATTAGACCCAAAGAAAAGAAGAGGAAGCTCTAGAACAAAAAAAGAAAGACCTAAGAGACTTCATGGCCAAGAGAATAACACACTTACTGAAAGAACAAGAAAACCAGTCGAAGCTACTGAGGACCATAAATTTGGATGTCGAAGTTGAAAGAACACATGAAGACTTGAAACACCTGTCTGTATAGGAAAGTAGAGCACCTACCCCAGACAAAGAAGAAGTATTGCCCTTCAACCCTAGGAAATACCACCAACAATGCAAAGTTACTATGGCAAGAGGAGATAATAATCAAAATGGAAAGAGGAATACCGAGATGCAGATCATAGGGAAGAAGGCTAGAAAGCTCAACAAGAAGAAAACAAAGTTGGATAAATTATAGGAAGTTCCAGAGAAGACTTCGTAGAAGGAAGGTCTCCAGAACTTGAACTTCACCAGAATATCATAGTAGCTCAGATTGGCACTTCGCCATGGCAGAGCAATATAACCGTTGGAGGCATTATGACCGTTAGATTGACGCTCCCAAATGGTTATAACAATAGTTATGATCAGAAATCTCGCCATTGGACCGTTGGGACCATGCCATAACGGACATAACTACATTGATGAAGGCTTCTTGTCCAATGGAGGGATCCATTACATCATTGTCTACTTATTCCGTCGACTGTTGTGCCGAGAACACTTTTACGAATTGTATCCGAGCCAACAAGAGAACTCATTGTTATCATGCTATGTTTACTGAGACTTCACCACCTGTTCTATTACATTGAGTGTTTGTTCATCGACCTGAGTTATCTGATCTTGAGTGTGCATGTTGGAAGAACTCAACACAATAGAAAAGTCAGTAGAAGAAATCCTAATTGATCTAATGGATGAAAAAGTAATGTCTGCAGGGATTCAAGCTTCATCGATGAGAGGAGTGCAAGCCTCTAGGTCAACTGCTCGTGGATCTGGACCATCCCAAGATGTGACTGAGAAATGCACTAAGCATCGCAATGAATTGGAAAATGTGAAGTTAATCCCATCCATCATGCCTGAATACATCTCGCCTCTGGCCGACGCAGTGAGTCGTGACAGTGTCCCGAGGGATACGTTTAGTTAAACCACAGCTGAATAAGATCATGACATTAAATATCAACGACTTCAACCTAGGGGACCGCAAGCAATACAACATGCTCACCCCTCATGGGTATTTGACTAGGATGAAGGGGAACAAGTCGAGGATAATCCCCCAACCATGGACTATGGACCTCACATAGTCCACTATTCTGAACGTAATGAAGATACCCCATTTTGGAAGGCACCATGAGGTTAATGTGTGCGTTAAGCTCCTGCTGTCGTGATTCCATGGCAAATATATGTGGCTAGACAAACACATCACCGTTGACCTGACGCTGATCCATCAGATCACTGGATTGAGCATGTAGGGACCAGACCTGCAAGACTTTTACCCAGGAAAGGCTGCAGACTGCACCCTGGCGCAGAAGATTAAAGATACCTACGATGATGTGGACAAGGGGAAGCATGGCTACAAGGTAGCCTCCATCTAGAATGGCACAATGTGCCTCGCTTTCCAGTTGATTGTTGGTAATCTAGTAAGAAAGAACAGACCCACGTAGGTCACGAGGTTTGTTATTGACCTCGCAGGAAAATGCATGGAGGGGATACAAATGAACTGGGAAAGCTACTTAGTGAACCAGTTAGAACAAGACTGTCGTGAAGCTTAGGATCAGGGCTATGAGTTCCATTTTAGTTGGTTGTTGATCCTCATCATGTTCATTGCTTGGGAGATGCCGGAAGCTGCGACCTTCCCTAAAATAGAGACATCCGAACCCTTAGCTGTGAAGTTCACCACACTCTAGTATTCGATCGACATGGGAAAACAATGGCAGTCAAACGCGGTGTTCCACACCTACTTCCTGCAATTAAAGAGGGCTATTGAGGTTTTCCCTCTTATGACACCAAACACCTTGCACAGATTCAGGCCATTTGTGAAGTTCCACACAGAAAAACATTTTATCTATATCATTGCATGTGGAGACGAACACAAAGAAGTACTAGAGAGTTATTACAAGCTCACAGAGGAGGACCTAGAAGAAATAACTAAGGAATGGCCTGCAGATCTCCTTATCCCTGTTGACCCTGCATAACTGTTTGACCTCGAACTAATCGGAAGCCCGGTGGTCACTCGCGAAGGGTATGATCCACCTAGAAATAGCAGAAGGAAGAAGACAAAAGAGTTATAGAAGCTGAACAATGCATCAGAAGATACTGCTTCAGAATCACCTAGTGGAGGAGGTGATGACGAAGTAGACAAAGAAGAGAACAATGGAGAAGAAGACAAGCAAAAGTAAGGTTAAGTAACACCACCATAGAATCCCCCTGATGATGCAGATCCATCTAAAAAAAGAAAGGTTTCTCCCATGAAACCCACATCGCGGAAGAAGTCCAAATCTAGTAAGACCAAGCTGCAGAATGTGCTCACGCTCGATGAATTCGACTTCATCATTGCAGCTATATTAGATACCTCATAAGACATTTTTCATAAAAATAAATCCAATCAAGAGACAATGTATGAAAGGATTGAAGCAGAACTGCGAGGGGTACAACATGCCCTTCACTCCATCCGTGCAGTGTCCACTGCGCCCCCACCATCAGAAGAACCAGAGTTAGGAGATGAGCCTACCCAACTCTGTAGAATAGCTGATGCGACTGAAGCTCACCTTCATCGCACATAGGAAGAAAAAGAACAGGCCATAGTGGCCGTGAAGCAAGCACAAGAGGAAGTTGTAGAGCAACGACGAGTTACGCAACAGGAGAAGGACAACCTCCAAACCAAGTTCGAAGAGGAGAGAGCACAGATCCAGCAAGAGAAAGAATAATTGCTCATAGAAAATATCGGAGTCAAAGAAGTAGTCAACATAGCACTTCGCTCTATGACGAGCTTAGAGAAAAAGGAGGAAGACCTAGTGGAGCATCAAGTAGTGAAGCTTGCTAAAGCCTTCCAACAACTTCAACAGAGAATATAAGATCTAGAGCTACAAACAATACCAAGCACTCCGCAGGACGTGCGAGACCAAAGAGAAGAAACTACCCGGAGTGCAGTTGAGAGAATCAAATCCTTAGCTTTGGAATGTAAACAACTTATAAGTAGAAGTGCACAGACTTATGAGTGACTTACTGAGGACCTTGAATTGAAGACATTGGAGTCACAACTCCAGGAGGCAAAGCAACAAGCAACAATAGTACAGGCGCAGTTGAAACTCCTGTCAGAAGTTGAGAGGATGAAAAGATCCTAGGAACAATGCACTGCTCAACAACAAGTCCATACCATACAAATCAAAGTCATGGAAGTGACTCAGAGGCTCCAACTAGTCCATGATGAAGCTTGCCAACTATTTGAGGAGATTGAAGGACGAGGAGAAGAGATGGAACAAGTAGTTACTGCAGTCAAACAATGCTTGAAAGGACCTATGAACGAGCCATTTATTCAGGAATTCCCTAAGTAGGAATCCCTGGCGAGGCAGCAGGTCGAAGCATCTTGAGCCAAGCTCAATGCTTTTGAGGCAGAGCTACCCAGATCATAGTGACTAGGGACAAGTCATAGGTGAGTGTTGGGGGCCTATTGGCCCTTGACCAAGTTTTGAAGAACCTTGGTCATGTTTTACCTCTTTTTGGGACTTCGACAGGCTATCAAAGGAGGAGCACAAGTTGAAGCAGAGATCGTGGGATCTCGGCCCCTTGTTTAGGGATTTTTGGGTTTTGGGCTTATGTAACAGGTATGGGGATGTCGGCCCATGGGTTTACCCATGTTTAGGCCCTTTTTTAATGTATAAATAGATGTCTAGGAAATGTAAGAAGAGACACTAGAGCTATGTCTATGATGTTGTGCTAAGTGCAAGTGATAGTTGTAAATGCTTTGTGCATGATGTGTTGAACACTTGCAGAGCTAAGTGAAAGTGGATGTAAGAATCTTGTGTAGGGATTTGTGCTGTAACCTAACTCGAGGAAGGAGGATCTGGCAGAGTGCGCACAGATCTCTTGTCCTATGCGGAGTAGGACCTTGTGGCTCTGTGCATGTAGATGATTGACAGAAGGCAATAAAGAGAAGAAGAGTTGGTGGACGTAGCCCCAGGCTAGGGGTGAACCACGTATATCCTGTGTTATGGTTGCTTTGTGCATTATGGTTGTTATATTGTTCATGTGATTTATTCTTAGTGTAGTAACGTATGTTTAGATGTATCTAATATGATAGCTTAGTGCTTGGTGATGTGAATGAGTATGAGATCTGACCTATTTTGATGTGCTTATTGCTTGAATGTATTAGATCTAGGTGAATACTGCGCTGCTCTATAATTAGGGTTTATCTGTGCTGTAAACAAATGCTAAATACTAATGAATGATAACTGCTAAGTGCTCTATTAAGGTGTTGTAATCACAGATCTGTGTCCCAGTTAGGTTGCAGATATCTGAGTCCTACAACCCCCCTGCCTCTACCTCGGGTGAGACTTAATCTACTTCACAGGTGTTGCTGAAAGGGCCGGTAGTTAGGATTTTGTTGGTGCGCTGATTGAAGCATTGAACCCTGGGTCTTCCCCTATGCCAACAATAACTCAAAAGAAATACGTACAAATCGTAGATGAAGTCGCAACAGCCTCTCCAAGTTCTCCTCATCCAACCCTTTCACAAAGCTCCCAAAATCATAGGTTTTATATCCTAAAGCTTTCTCCCAAGACCATAGGTTTGATATCTTGAATTTACCTCCCCCATCTCCATGGAAATCCCTCATTATATTGGATTTGGAGGAATAACCACCATGGAGAGGATCACTCATCAGATCCATTAAAAAGGGATCTCTAAGATATTTAGGGAGAAAATATCTCTTAAGGATTTTAGGGAGGAAATATCTCTCAAGGATTTTAAGGAGGAAATACTTCAACCATCCATGAGATCTTCCACCTTCCCTAAAAAATAGGAAACCAAATGTGTGGTGGATTCTCACACTTAATTAATTTCTTTTTCATGAATATTAATAATAATTTATGTGCACTTGATTCTCACACTTAATTAATTTCTTTTTCATGAATATTAATAATAATTCATGTTCACTTGGCATTTTGGTCCTCATGTAATATATCCCTCCTCCACATTGACTAGGGATTGTGACATAGGTTATTCCATGGTGTTAAGGTGTATGAGACACTTATATGACACTTACGACACTTAGGGTGAGGTACCTATGTGTGCAAATTTCATGTGTAACAGAATGCCCCATAAAGTGTGAGGTCATAAGAGAAAATGATGGCATAAACACTTTACAAATCTTTAATGCAAGGGTGTGGAGTTGTAGAACCTGGAAGAAGCTGCAAACAACGATCAAACAATATTAAAAAATGTTCCATTTCCGAGGCAAGCATACCTATGCTCATAATACGATATGACTCAAAGCACGGTCGCCGACCAAGACACTGCGGATCCATGAAAAAATATTGATTAAGGATATGGCCACCAAATATACAATGTGGATCCATACGTCCATGACATGAACTGATCGTAGCCACGAGAAATACACAGTGGAGCTACGAGATGATAAAACATATCCACGGACCAATACAATGTGGATCTATGTGACGGTCTATAAATCAACATGATCAAATGATCTCCTTCACATCCTGGGCAAAGTAGTTTAACAGAGTGAATGCTCAACCTAGGGTCTTCATCCCAATCTCGATATTGTATGAATCTAGCCATGTGAATATATGTTTTGATGTTGAACATGGTAGAAACCACTTGATTACCGGTCATTGAGGTAAACCGTTAACAAGTGTGAGGGAAATCACCAGTGATGTCAATGACTCCCAAGGTACCCTAGTACATTCCAGTGAATGTGAATAAATGAGTTGAGGTCGAACATTCGTGGAATCATCTGATTATAGGTCAATGATGTAAACCCACTATCAGAAGCGAGGAGGCCTGTCATTGAGGCATGCAGGTCCCAAGGTACTAACTGGTTTCTAATTCTAATTCATGGATGATGTGTTGAAGTCGACAGGAAAAGACTTGTCGAAGGAGGGACTTGATGTATCCCCATCAACGACACGAAACTGACATAGGAAAGTGATGTAAGATGGTAAATCAAATGAGTATGGACTGACACATGAAGTGGAAACTGGCAATACTGTAGATGGATGGTTTGAAGTGAAACTTCCCTTGAACATGATGAGGCACGACAACTGACTTGGTAGCATTGACTCGACAAGTACTAAAATGTAATGTGATGAAAATAAGAGCACTCTTCGACTGGATGAAAAAGTATGGTGACACATGGAATTGGTATGACACAGAGACAAGTGGATTACCCAACTGTAAGATGAGATGCAAACTAGTGCCATGTTCAAGGGTGACAAAAGCTGCCATAAAGGATTCTCAAAAACTTGACCCACTTCCTTCAATTTTTTCCCCACCCAGATAGATGAGTACCTCTTTTTAATTTAATGAGCTCAAGGAGGATAACACATGCTCGATATAACTCACATTCGGTAAGTTCCTCTTCCTTTGTTTAACAAACTGGAAGAAGTAAGGTTTCGGTCCCATATGGGCCCTTCAATGTGTAATTTTTAACGAGTCCATAGAAGGAAAACTCAGTGGTTTTTCATGTTTAGAGAGTCTGAAAATAACTTAAAGACGACTCTAGGGTTGTCATTTTTTGTAATACTAGTCTCCAAAGTTCGAAAAAGAGATAAATTGCTACTCGGGAGATGCCCTTTCAAAACCTTTTAAATGAGTGTGAAAGTAAGCAAGATCAGTCAAAAATATTTTCATGTTTAGAAAGTTTGAAAAGAGCTTAAAGGAGACTCCAGGGGGTTCCTTTTTTGTATAACCTTTACGAGTCTGAAAAAGTGATAAAATTCTACTCGGTTACATTCTCATGTTTTTTCGAGCATGAGAAAGAACAAATACTAAGCTTGGTATTGGTTTCATTTTTACACAAGCTTGAAACAAAATTAAACTTATGCTTGTAAATTCCCAACGTAATTTCCAAAGGCAGGGATACCCATGGATGGTTGGTACTCTACCCCCAGCTTGAAAAGCTAGCGGCTTAACTACAGACTGATAATCAAAGGCTGGAGACATGCCCCCCCAAGCTTCAATTCATTCACCACCTTTGAGGTTGTCACCAATTTTCTGTACTAGATGGAGAAAAAGGATAAGGGTGGATGAAATGAAGGTTCAAATAAAAGAGCTAACGAAAGACTCAATTTTTTAGGAGAGGTGAATGTTTCATTTTTTAACGAGCTTGACACAAGAAAAGAACTATGCTCAAGGCTCCAGGTTCAATCCTGAGGTTTCTATTTCAATTTTTAACAAGCTTGCTACAGAGAAGAAAACTATGCTCATGACCTCTATTTCATTTTTTAACGAGCTTTCCATAGAGAAGAGAAACTATGCTCGTAGCTTTTGTTTCATTTTTTAACAAGCTTTCCACAGAGAAGTAAAACTATGCTCATGACCTCTTCTTGATCATGGCTTCCAAGAGGACAATGCTCTGGAAGGAATACATGTCAAGGGACAAACGTCAATCATGGATTCCAGGAGATCTTCGCTAGATGGAAGAAACACACTCTAGAAGGAATACATGTCGACGACCTAGATAAGGGTAAGGAGATCTGGCTCTAACAACCCTATCAAAGAGATGACCATTTCAACAACTGGATATAAGTCAGGAGAAGGGAGAGATTCCCTCTCATGCGGGATTGAATGCATGGGGCAGGTCATTACATAATTGACCTGTGGTGGGGTGGACATCGCTGGCATATACAGACCATTTAGGGAAGGCAGATGGTTGACCATCAGATGAGGGTCAATGAATGAAAGTTAGTTGATTTTTACTATGTTTCCGTTGTGAGAGAAACACATCACTCGAAAAAGAGTGGACACAAAATATCTCATAGAATAAATATAGTCTCGCCTGAGAAGCAGGTTAAATTCCAAGGGGTCGTGAACTACCATCACATCAACATAGACCATTTTTCCTCCCAAAGTAATTGGAAACTAAGGAAGGATCCCTAAAGGTCGACTAGATCTTCTGTCAAAGGTCAATAGATTCTGAGTCATGGGAGAAAGCTGTGGGGAACCAAAATCTTGCCAAGAATTCGCGGATAAGATGCTAACAGAAGAACCTTCGTCTATTACAGTGTTAGGAATACTCCTATCACAAACCTTCATGGTGATTTGGAAAGGCACGTAAGAAGGAAGACAGGGTTCTGTCAAATGATTCCAATCAATAGACATCATCTGATTGCTTGAAGGGTGTGCCATCGAGATGGGCATAATTCCCTCTTGTCCGGGTGAATCAATATTAACAAGATAGACCTGAGCAACATCCTCACTCTTTGAATGAGGAGTGCGATCGACGGGTGGTGGAATTAGATCGACCACTTTGGTTTCACTCTTCAAAGGAGGAGTGGGATCGACCGATGGTAGAACCAGATCGATCACTTTGGCACTCTTCATAGGAGAAGTGGGATTGACTGTTGATGTAACCAGAGCAACCGCTTTGGCACTCCTCAAGGGAGGAGTGGGATCGACCGATGGTAGAACTGAATCAACCACTTTGGCACTCTTTGGATGAAGGGTGGGACTGACCGATGAAGGGAATGGATCAGTCACTTGGGTTTCACTTTTCATATGAAAAGTGGGGCTGATCAATGACGGAACTAGATCAACTACTTTGGTTAGTGGTTCAACCGAGGATGAAATCAGATTGACTGCTTGATCAACCGAACTAAACGGGGATGGAACTAGATTGACCATTCCATGAACTAACGATGGGTTGGGAGGAATCTTATGATAACCAGTTGGAAGTTGAAGCTTTTCCAAAATAGAAGAAGCCTCGTTCATATGAGGACAAAGGTGAGAGTAATGATCACCTTCACATAACATGCAAGGAAATTTGACAGTTCTCTTCTTCTTACCAACCTTAACATCACTAGTTGATGGGGTGTCACCAACATATCCAGCAAGGGACAATGATGTGGAGGAACACATTTCTAAGACCTTGGGAAGACCAAGGAAATCCCTTAGAAAGTGGTCACCCTTATAAAGACTGCAAGGGAATTTGGGTTTCAGATTCTTTGTTTTAATCTTGTTGACCTCATCAACACTCCCAGTATGATTAACAATAGCTGGTTGCTTGGATCCAACATCTAATGTAGTTGGAGGCTTGGTCTGTTTCTGGTTCTTCTTCTTCTTCTCTTTCTGTTTCTTCTTCTTCTTATCAACCTGGCTACTCGCTTTAGAGCTTTCACTAGGCGAAGAAGGAGAAAGGGAAGGAGACCTGATGGATGAAGAAGGAGAAAAGTTGACATGAGGTTTATGTGTGGGTGGTGTGATTACATATGAAGCACTTGGTTCATTCAAGATTACCGGAGTGGAAAACAACCATACCGGTAACCCAATTGTGAGACCTGGAAGGCTCAAAGTAGCGATATAAGGAGGACCAACGTTTTCATAAGAAGGAAGAAAAAAAGGTTCTCTTGGTGAAGGGGTTACTCCATTGGTAGTTCCAGGAACTAATGCCATTAAATACAGATCCAACCTAGAGTCTTCTAGGGAAAATAAACAACACACGCTAAAAATCTAGGAAGCAAGCAAGCAAACAAAACCTTCTCACAATGAACGCACTAGTTGGTGATGAAATCCAACGTCGCGAGAACAATATAAGAAGGGGATGAGATAGAGCGAGTGGAAAAGTTACGTTGACGACCTCCTTAATGGACTTACACTCTGGTGCAAGATCCCACACATAATCATGGGTATACCCTCCAAGGATCTCGAGTGAGTTTGGCCAACGTTGATTCCAGGTACTATGAATACTTGCCCCTCCACAATCACCTCGTGTAAAGACCCTAAAGAGATAGGCTACTAAGGTTACCAATTACGACAATGATGCCTGAGGAAGCAGTCAACAATCCGATCCATGCGCAAGGGTAGGGTATCTAAGCCCGAAATCGACTCGAGAAGGTCCCCATAGGATTTTCTTCTCAAGTGATCCCCAATAATACGCACAATCTATACACCAACACTAACAAAGAAGTGTGAGTAACTCTGTCGACCCTAATGCGACCTCATGATTGACCCTTGTGTTAGAAGGGCTTCCCAGGACAAAATGTAGCAAGTGGATTTAAACTCTCCCTATCACAAGATACTATGTTTGTTTACAGCTCTGGAAAGTTATATTTCACACCTATTCCAAATCCCTACACCCTAAGCTATTGTAGGTTTGCTACTAGAAAATATAAAAATGTCTAATCAATTTTAGTTTAGCGCTTGACTTTTAAGGCTGTTGTTACTCAAGAGGAAAATGGCATGGACTAAATGATGTTTTGACTGACTCTAAACAATGCAAAGAAATGAGAATGCAAATATTTCACTTCGATGAAAGCTATATTACGAGAAGGAGAAAATGTTTATCATTCCCAGATGCACAATGTCCCAAAATTTTATGAAAACTCATTAATATGAAGATCCTCAAGAAATGATCCAAAGAGATTGTACACCAATACACGATTCTTGCCCCCCCCAAAAACCATGCAATTTCACTACTTCAAAGAGACTGTACACCAAAGATATTGTACAACAAAAACCATGCAATTTCACTACATGATCCAAAGAGACTGTACACCAAAAACCATGCAATTTCGCCACATGATCCAAAGAAATTGTACACCAAAAACCATGCAATTTTTCTACTTCAAATGCAAGCTAGTTTCACTACCCAAAATCAAGAATGCAAGTATATTCTTTGTTTGATTCTAATGTATAAATAAAGTAAAAGCAAATTCTTTGATGCTCCCCTACTTTCAATTAAAAGAAAGAGTCAGATGCAGATGAAAAAGACACGAATCAAAAAGGGCTTCAAACAAAGCATGAACTCAAAGCAATGAGAAATGAAATAAAACAAGTAGAAACTTGTTCTAGCAAGAACTCAATCAAGTATTTAACAACTGACCAACATTAAAAGAGTACAAGAAAATGCAGAGAAGAATCCAATAAAAAACAAGGAGAAAGAGAAAATACTCAATTGTCCTGACAAAACAAGTTGCTAGAAAGGGAAATTTCACATTTTTGAAAAAGTTTCAAGACCAAATCAAGACAATAAGAAGTGATAAGTATCAAATATCAACCCAAAAAACTTCACAAACCAAAGTGAAAACCCTGGAAAGGATCTCTACAAAACATGCTACAAAAATCTGATGAGAAAAATGCAGAAAACCTCAAAAAAGGAGATCAACGCTCCCTAACTCAAGGGCATAGAGCACTACAACGCTATGTAAATCAATGTAGGGGAGTGATGATTATATATCAATGCTATGATATGGCCTACAGGGGAGCGTTGATCTTCCCAGAAACTCAAAACAGAGCCAAAAAATGCAAAAAAACTCACCCAGAATTCACAGAACTTGGTGAAATTGCTAGTGAAGAAGGGAGAAAGGTAATGGATGATAAAAAAATAGTAAAACTGATTTAAAATGTGGAAAAAGGGCAAGGGAAATCCAAGGAAATAAAAATCAATGTTGATCCCCAGTGGATTCACCAATTTCTATTGTAGGAAAATGCGGACAGGTGAATCTCCTCTTGGATTTTAGCCCCCTATACCAAGATAGAAAGATGTTAACCTTGGACATTGATATCCCTTTGAATATAATTACCCAATCAGAAAGAGAAGGGGAAGGAATAAAGTGTGATGCACCTTATTCTGGTGTTTTCCCTCCCTGCTCCAATTTGATCTTGATCCCTGAGCTCCTTGGCACCGCTCGACACCTACAATGCAATGGACAACAAGAAGACAAAGAACTCCTACTCTACTCTATAAGATTAGTCTGATCAAATCCATCTATAATAGACAACACATGTAAAGATACACAGATTAAAAGGGAACATGTTAAACATATATTAATGAGAACTCAAAAGAAATACTTACAAATCTTAGATGAAGTCGCAACAGCCTCTCCAAGTCCTCCTCGTCGATCCCTTGCACAAAGCTCCCAAAATCATAGGTTTGCTATCCTAAAGATTTCTCCCAAGACCATAGGTTTGATACCTCAAATTTTACTCCCCCATCTCCATGGAAAGCCCTCATTATATAGGATTTGGAGGCTTAACCACCATGGAGAGGATCACTCATCAGATCCACTAAAAAGGGATCTCTAAGATATTTAGGGAGAAAATATCTCTTAAGGATTTTAGCGAGGAAATATATCTCAAGGATTTTAAGGAGG
>CBVK0102216651.1:0-13798 GCA_900067695.1 Picea abies
TGTTACAAGATTTAACAAAGGTCAAAATTATTATTTAAGTCATTTTTATTATATATTTTTTTTGAGAAGACAAGGTTCAACCACTAGCGTAATTTAGACTTAAGCCTTAATTTTCGTACTGGGCGACATTTAATTAGGGAAAGTGTTTTAAAATTACTTAACATGTTATTTGTCTTAGGGCCATCTAGGTTCATCCCTCTATCATCAACAATGTGATGTGCCCTTCAGGACGTACTAGGTGCTCCAAGGGTGCCACATGCCTCATCTATTCCTTTGTGCGACGTGCCCTTCAGGACGCACTACATACTCCAGGGGTGCCACTCGCCTCTTGACTGATTTGGTAGACATCAATAACCCCTGGAGTCAACACTCCACCAGGTGAACTTGTGGGAGACTAAGGGCTTCTAAGGAATAATGCCCTCACCTTAATGCGTTCCCTTAGAATCATCGTGAGCGACTATCATAGTCTGCCCTCACGACATCATGGGTCCTCTCGAACTAGGTAATTGTTAACCTACAGTTCGAGCCATGGCAGGAGTGCTAGTAGGTTGTGGCAGGGCTGCTATCCACACCTCTCCCTCAACATCTCTGGTAGTCATGTGTGACCCCTTTACTCCATGTGTGAGTCTAGTCGGCAAGCTATCGTCAAACTACATCATCAACAAATCCTGTCAGAACATATCCATATCATACCATCCAGTCAGATGCACTAAAATCACAGTAAAGCAATCAAGCCCCAATGGCACACTCCCTGACTCGATCCAAAGTCCAAGGGGTTCCGTTGATGCCCCTAAATCGTCAAGGTCCAAAACCCTAGATACTCAGTAAAACCGAGTCAATAGCACCTATCTATGTCAATGTAGTAAAACAAGATGTCATCAACCCATAACGAATCATAATCAAAGTCAAAAGTTTTAATAGCATAATAATCCGGATCACTTGCGAGCAAGTGTCCTCAAAGAATAAATTCGCTCAGTGTGCCAGAGCGGGATGTTACATACACCCCCTCTTGGTCTAAACTTCATCCTAAAGTTTCACAGCATATATGCTAAAATAAAGTGTATCACAGTATCATATGTCTATCTATCAAACAAAAATGGAAACTGTTGATGCATATCATATGCGTCCTCCCAGGTCACTGAGTAAAGACTATAATTGTCCCATTGGACCTTGACCTAATCTACCATTCGACGTTGTAGTTGTTGAACGTGATGATACAATATGTGGACTGGCTCATCCGTGAGTGCTCCCTCATCTAATACCTGCAAGGAACTCATGTCAATAAGATGTGTAGGATCACTAATATAATGTCTCAAAACAGATACATGAAAAACATCGTGCATATGCCTCAAAGAATCAGGCAAGGCTAGTCGATAGGCCACGGGCCCCTTTCTCTCCACAATCTTGAAAGGTCCCATGAACCTAGGAGAGAGTTTCTCTCCCTTCCCAAACTTGATCGAACTCTTATGCGGTTTAACCTGCAAGAAGACTTGATTGTCGAACTCGTAACTATGATCGACACGGTGTGCATCAGCATAACTCTTTTGTTGATATTGTGCTTCTTTAATCTTTTTTCTTATTGTTTTCATTTGCTCCTCCATTTCTTAGATCACTTCTGGTTCCACCAGGACCCTATCCTCAAGCCGATCCCAACTCAAGGGTGTCTGACATGGTCGCCTGTAAAGAAACTCGAAAGGCGCCATATTAATGGTGTTTTGGTAACTGTTGTTGTAAGTGAAATCCATTAGTGGCAAGAATTCTTCCCGACACTTTTGTTGGTCTATCACGTACATGCGCAAAATGTCCTCCATGGTTTGGTTGATTCGTTCGGTTTGTCCGTCAGTCTCCGGGTGATATGCAGTACTAAATTTAAGTTGGGTTCCCAAGGCCTCTTGGAAACTCATCCAAAATCGTCCAGTAAACATCAATCCTCGATTAGATATAATCCTTTTAGGCACACCAGGCAGCCTCACAATCTCACTGATGAAAGCTCTAGATATGTCGGGTGCCTGATACGTCATACGCACAGGAATAAAGTGTGCACTCTTTATTAGAGTGTCTACTACTACAAAAATTGAGTCATGTATCCTTGTCGTCAGTGGCAATTCAACAATAAAGTCCATCAAGATAACTTCCCATTTCGATTCCAGAATAGCATGTGGTTGTAGTAATCTTGTTGGGTGTCTATGTTCATCCTTTACCTGTTGACATTCTAGACATCTAGCCACATAGCTGACTATGTCTGCCTTCAATCCCTTCCAGAAGAATAAGGGTTTAAGGTCTGCCCTCATCTTCATGACTCCCAGGTGAGCCATATATACGTCTCTATGAGCCTTGCTTAGGATCAACATCCTCAACTCATCATTTGGTGGTACGTAGATCCGACTTTTAAACCTCAATAAGCCATCGCTATGAAATGAAAATCCCTCAAATCATGGTACCATCATGGTGTTTTTTTCGATAAAACCCTCGACCTCTTTGTACCAGTCATCATCACGCTGTAAAGTTAGAATATTTTCACGTAGATTCGTCTAAAGAGGCAAGAACGAAAAGAATCACGGTCTCCGACTCAATGCATCCGCCACTCGGTTCACTGTTCCTTTTATGTAAGTAATATCGAAGTCGTACTCGCTAAGCAATTCCGACCAACACCGTTGTCATGCGTTCAGGTCACTTTGCATAAATATGTGTTGTAGTCCACAATGGTCAGTCCTTAGTTAAATTTTTCGTCCAACAAGGTAGTGTCTCCAAACCTTCAAGGCATATACGATGGCTAATAACTCCAAATCATGCGTCGCGTAGTTCTCCACATGCCTTCTCAGTTTCCTCAAAATGTAAGTGATCACTCGTTTGTCTTGCATCAAGACTCCTCCTAAGAAATCCTTGTATGCATCAGTGAATGCCAAGAAGTCCACGTCCATGTCTGGGACCTTTAGTATCGGTGTTGTTGTCAACAACTTCTTGAGCGTCTGAAATGCTTCCACACATTTCTCGGTCCAAACAAACTTCTTGTTTTTCTTCTGCAATTACATGATCGGATTTGCTATCTTGAAAAACCCCTCAACGAACCAGTGATAGTATCCTACTAAACCCATGAAGCTACGCACTTTCAGGACATTCGTCGGTGCAGGTCATTCCATAATAGCCTTGACCTTGGCTGGATCCATGATGATGCCTTTGCCGGAGATGACATGCCCTAAGTAGTGAATCTTCGATTGATAAAAAGAGCATTTGAACAACTTCCCATACAATTTGTGCTCTCGCAAACACTATAGTACCAAGTGCAAGTGCTTGTCATGCTCCTCCATCATCCGAGAGTAAATCAAAATATCGTCAATGAACATTTGGACGAACTTGTCCAAGTACTCGCGGAACACCCAGTTCATCAAACTCATAAATACCTCTGGGACATTTGGCGGTCCAAACGGTAAAAAAGTAAACTCATAATGTCCAAACCTCATCTTAAAGGTGGTCTTAGGGATGTCATCCTCATTTATCCGTAACTGGTGATACCCTGATTGCAAATCGATCTTGGAGAACATTGTTGCACCCTTCATTTGATCGAACAAGTCATCAATTCTCAGCAGCGGATACTGATTCTTGATCATAGCCTTGTTCAGTTGATGGTAGTCAATGCAGAGCCTCCACGACCCATCCTTCTTTTGTATGAAAATAGAAGATGCACCCCACGGTGACACACTAGGACGTATCAAACCCAGGTCCAGCAACTCCTTCAGTTGCATTTTCAACTCTTGTAACTCCATAGTCGACATCTGATAAGGCGTTCTTTCTATCAGTTTTGTCCCCTGTTTTAGGTCAATGGTAAACTCCAATTCCCTCTCCGGCGACATCCCAGGTAAATCTTCCGGAAACACATCTGCAAACTCTCTCACCACCAGAAGGTGTTCTAAACCTTCCGCTACTCCCTTCTCGTTTAACGCAAGGATCGCATAAAGCTTGCATCCCTTGCGCATGCTCTTCTGAAGTTGCAAGGAAGAGATGAACCTCAGGGAAACTCCCTAGTTTCATCCTCCAATCACACGTCTCTTTCACTCGTCATCGACCAAGATCAATTGTTTCGTCTTACAGTTGAGTATTTCCTCATGCAATTCTAACCAATCCATACCAATCATGACGTCATAAAATCCTAGGATCGTGATGTACAGGTTGGCCCTTGTGATAAACTCTCCCAGGTTAAGGACAGAGCCCGTAACCTTTCCTCCAACCTTCTATTTGGCTCCTGAAGCCATCTCCATGAATCTAAACTTGTCCTGTTCAACTGCCTTTACCTTAATCTTTTTTAGCGCTACACTAGAAATGAAACTCTCGGTAGAACCGGGATCTATCAAAATACTAAGGGTCTGGTAAGCGATGGTACCTGTCATCTCAAGCACAATCGACTGATGCTCTGCCTATCGATTATTCACCACTACATGAATCTGATGGCCTTGCCCATATCTCCCATGAAAGTGGGTCTAGCTAATCCAGACGCTCTAGTCCTCTCCACAGGGAAATCGCGCTGGTAGTGTGGCTCCCCACACGTCCAACACCCCTTCTTCAGCCCAGTAGTCCTGGTACCCAAAGTGCAATATGACGACCCACCGGCCTGGAATCTTGGTCTGTTCTACTGGACAGGCCTAAACTGTTGTTGTTGATGTTGTGGTCCCCAACAAGGTGTCCACTGCTGAGGCTTCAGTCGCTGAGGTGTAGTGAAAGTGGATCCCCTCTGGAAGCCACGATATCCCAACATATGTTTGGTTGGTGTTTGATGCTGCTCTACTCCAGATGAAACCTGCCCTGCTAGTCTCGCAAGAGTCCTCGTCTAACCCCCGCTGATAAGCTCCTCCTCTGCTATGAGGGCCTTCTGGATGGCATCATGCAAGGTTTGAGGCATCAAAATCCTAACCTTTGCATGTAGGCTGCCATTAAGGTCGAACATGAACCTATTGAATTAATTTTTTCAGTGTTAAGGTGCGGAGCATACCGACATAGCTCCATAAAATGGGCTTCGTATTCGAGCACTGTACGACCTCCCTATCATAAGGCGTTGAACTCATTGAGCTAACACTCAATGAATTCCTCTTAAAGGTATCTCTCTTGGAACCGTTCCCTGAACAGTTCCCATGACACATCTTCAACGACCATGTTCAACTATGGTAGGAGTATCTTCCACCATAGAAGAGTGCTCCCCTTCAGTTGAAAGACCGCCATGTGGACCTTCATGTTGGAGGTATAATCGTAAAGTGAAAATCACATCACTATGTTCTCCGACCGTGCCTTGGTGGCTGCGCTGTCTGGGGCACCAAAGAACTCAGGAAATTTGACCTTCTCGAGTTCATGGTGAATACTACCAGTACCGACCAGAGTGCGCAGTGGAACCTCAGTGGGTGTCGACGCCCTAGCCTCATCTCTGTCCAAATAGCTAATCAGTGCCCCGGACATGTGCTAAAAATATCTCATCATTCCGACTACATCGCCAACTACTATCTACTCATGTTCGAGAACCTGCTCATCTCCCTATGGGTTAGACCCTTCATTTGTAGATGCTACTAGAGGCGTCGCACCTCCTCCCCTAGCACCCCGTCGTCTACCTCCACGACGTCCTCTAACCATGATTACCTGCACTGACACAAGTCAACTCGATCAACAACAATATAATCAATCATATCAATGAAAGTCGTAGCGATCCCAAGTCGTGGGTTGAACCCACTCTGATACCATATGTAACAGACCTCCCGTTTCGTACGACAACAAACCTCTCATAACAAGTGAATTTTTTTTTTTCTTTTTTTTTTCTGTGTGTGCGTGTGTACAAGGGTACTAAAGACATTATACTCTACATCAAAACATGACGATGAACATGACACATGCAATTGCGACAACAACATAACGACCTAAGATGCACATCAAGCATTTGGAAGTAATGAACGACAATCAACCAACGAAAAATAAGACTGACTACCCGCTCATCCTACCCTACAATGGTTAGGACCTCCAGGACACATAAGCAATGCTCAAGCCCAGGTTCCCATCGATTTTGACCATTTAAGGTCTCAGGGCTGGCGACTGTTCTGAGGAACAAGGAGGTGTCTACATCCCCTCCCAAACAACAAGTCCAAGCCAATTAAGCTAATGACAACATCAAGATTGTCCAGGACACCTTCTCCCACTAAAAATCAAAATTTCATAAATCCTTCAAGAATGTTTATATTCGACCTTAATATAGTCTTTTACATAAATTAGACATTGAAATGTTTTATTTACGCCCATACGGGAAAACTATGTTATCTTATATAAGGTAGCATATTATACACACTTACACTCTAAATGTTACAGTAAGGGAATCTAATGAAAGAATTGTCTAATGAAGGTATAACTTTGACTACATACTTCCAATAAAAATCCAAATCTTAAAGGTTTTCAAAAATAATTAAAAAGGTATTTTATTTAACATAAATAATGACATATCTAACATTAGAATCTAATGATAACTTTAACTTGAAATCTCACCTCCAATAAAATCTTATATCCTTTTTAATAATATGTAAAGATATCCAAAGTATTTTACTTAGGAGGAACATTGGTATCACATTCAACAGTACAACTAAGTCTATTAGAGGATAGCCTTTCAACAATGATATTGCTACACTAAGCATCTTATATCGCTGACATTTAAATAAATTGAAATCGCAGACAATATATACATGATATAATTGTGAGTTAAGTATGAACAAGCTAAACAAGTGCACCTTGAAATTAATAATACTATGTTCTGCCACAATTCATCATTGCTAACAAGTAATGGAGGAATGCTATAAAATAATAGTCCAACACATAAGCTGTCAGGTAAGGTAGATCGCAACAACGACTAATCCATACAAGTCGCATCCTACACATAGTTACACCTTAGTGCTCTCATAATTAAAATCTAAAGATAAGCATAACTTCAAATCTCGCTTCAATGTAAATCCAGAACTTATACATCCTTTAAGAATATTTAAGATTAAAAAAACAGTTGACTTAATAAGGACCTTGAGTAATTTATTTATGGCCCAACATGAAAACTATAAATTACTGCCATTGCAGTCTACCATTGAAACTATATTTACAGTGGTCTAAAAGTTAAGGCTCAGATAAAAATTGATTGTCATTGGCGTAACTGCCATTTTAAGATTTGTTGCCAAAACAATTGTCATTTCCACTGTCGTTTCAACTAACAATTAAAAGTTTTACTGCTTTTCACACTGTCATTTCATCAATATAAAATTTACTGTCATTTAGACCTCACGACCACCACCAGTACGTCACACAATCCCCATAGGGGTGTTTCTTGTGCAGTGCCTACCAAAACTGCCCCTTAAATTCATATGGGATGCATGCATGCTCAAAACAGTAATGCTATAGCACCTATGGGTTTTTGTTAGTCACGAGACAAGGCTCATTCGACAAAGATGCTAGTCACGCAAAAGGTAAAACACGGACTGCCCAGCTTAAAAAATCATCAGTTGAATCTGGTCTAGATTCGCCCCACTTCCAGCATTCATGGCAGTCCCAAATAATGGGGACAAGGGAAGGCACAGAGCTTGAACCCTCCTAAAACGCTATGGGAAAACGAAACTCATACAAGGGAAAACACAAAGCAAAGAGCACAAAATTTTCACAGAGGTATTTAAGACTCTCATGATAATTTTTAGATGAAGGAAGTTGGGTAAAATCTTCTAGGAAGAACACGAATAAGGGAATATAACCACAGGGAATCCAGAAGAAGGATAACGCTAATCCACAAGGAGGAACACAAAGTACAACGAGAACACTCCTGTCAAGATAAAACACATTCCTCACTGTAATACGTATTAACTCAGGGTAAAACAATTCCATCTCTAGATAACACGCAAACATCATTCATCCTAGCACAGAGGCAGCGCTTTCCATGTGTCAGATATTTACTATCGCTGAGGTAGATCTTACAGCCATTACATAATGACCAACGCGGAAGTGATACCCCTTTTTTATCCATTAACTATTTAAAATAGAAGAGTAATATATATGTTTTTTCTTTCATCCGTTTCAAAATTACCATCGTAGAGGTAAGGTTTTTACCTCCATTACATAATGACAATGCAACAGAATAAAAACAAGTCAATCTACATGAAACCAACGTAGATAGAAGTTAAATGCTTTTCACATCTTGGGATACCAACATAAAGATGTTGACAATAGTAGGAGAACGCCTGGGCCATAAGGATAACTAGTCGAAGGGATCTCGGGGATTCTATCAGTCAAAGCGCAAAAATAAATAGCAAGGAAGCAAAATAAACCATACGTAGAGGTTGTGCTAAAGGACGCAAGTCATCAATCTGGCAAGGACATCCATAGAGGTAGATGGCTGATAGGTTCGCCTTCACTTCACCATCCTCGTACAAGAAAGTAGGGCGTTGAGATCCATAGGTCTTTTAACACTAAGGCGACGATTGTAGATCACGCTCCTGGCCGACTGCTCAGGAGAGGACTGGTGAGCTAAGGATGAAGGCTACACAACCTCAAGGTCACAATCAACACATAGGGAAGTCATGACATGCGAGAAAACAAGGCCATAGGAGATGACAACCGAAGACCTAGGTTAAGAAAAATTTCAGCTGTCAATCTAAACATCCAATCTACTTACATAATCAACATGAATATCCAATCATAAAACCTACAACAATCTACCATTCAACCAAGAAGACGTACTATGGCCTATTCCCCAGCTCTGAATGACTTCCCATGCGCTCCATGCAGCTCCCGCTCATCGACCGTCGAGACTTCACCGATACCTCCCAGCCAATGCTAGGGGTACTCTTCTTCCCCCTTATCCCCCCGATCTGCAAAGGGGCCACACACATTATCCAGAGATTTTTTCTAGCTCCCAGCTCGCCTCACAAGGTCGAGCTACCACTCCTCTCCAAGCTAGGTATCCCAACTCCCACAAGTAAATCAGTCAAGTCGATATTTCTACAGCGTAACATTACGTAAACATAACATGATCCTTCATCCTTCTTCCTCCTTCAGTATATTGAGTTTCGATCTTCCTTTATTTCCTAAAATCTCATTTAATTAAAGTTTTAAAAATAAATTTTTAAAAATTCTTCTCCGTACAAGTGTCACCCATCCCCTACATTCCTCCATTACTTAGTTTCTTTAATTAATTAATTATCTTATTTCCCTCACCCACCTAGAGTTAATCCTAGAATCACTCCTAGGTGTCCCCAAATTTCCTTACAGGTTTTAAAGGCTTTCCCTATTATGAAGTTGCTAATTCAGTTTAAAATTAGAAGGCTCTTAAATGGTAGATTCTTTACTAAGTTGACTTACACTTTTTCCCTTAAGTCCTCCTTTTTCCCTTTTTATGTTATCTCTTTTCCTAGTTTCCTAAATTTTAAGATTTTCCCTCTTTCCCCTTTTAATTAGAACTCAAAAAGGCAAGTGTGGAACTTAACCCCTTTTCCCTTTTATCATTTAATTAGTATTTTATTTTTATATTTTTAAATATCAAAAAGATAAAATAATTAATTCCCCTTTTTACATTTATCACCACAAATTTTGTTTTTATGCATAACTTAATTTCTTACTCCCATCATGTTACAAGATTTAACGAAGGTCAAAATTATTATTTAAGTCATTTTTATTTTTATTATTATTATTATACTTTTTTTTTAGAGGACAAGGCTCAACCACTAGTGTAATTTAGACTTAGGCCTTAAGTTTTGTACTGGGTGACATTTAATTAGGGAAAGTGTTTTAAAATTAATTAACATGTTATTTGTATTAGGGCCATCTAGGTTCATCCCTCTATCATCAACAACACGATGTGCCCTTCATGACACACTAGGTGCTCCAAGGGTGCCACACTCCTCATCTATTCCTTTGCGTGACGTGCTCTTCAGGACGCACTATGTGCTCCAAGGGTGCCACTCGCCTCTTGACTGATTTGGTAGGCATCAATATCCCCTGGAGTGAACACTCCACCATGTGAACTTGTGAGAGACTAAGGGCTTATAAGGAATAAGGCCCCCGCTGTTTAAGGATAAATTCGTTAGTGCGGACACAGACCAATCTCCCCAGATCCACCTGGATCTGGAACAAAACGGGACAGAATACTACCCTTTCCCTATATCTAGCCTATTGAATGAACTAATAGAAATGGATGGTGGACATACCTTATGAACGCTCTCCTTATATCTCTGTTGTTCCAAGCTTTGCTCCGATGCTCTTGCGTCATTCCAATCACAACAACACAAACCAATCACAGCAAATGAAGATTAATATATTCAATACCTAGTCTATACATGTGATCAAGGAATCATGTAATAAGATGACATCATCATTATGGGAAAGGGACATATTACTGTATTGCATTAATGGAAAGTGAAACTTACAACCCGAGCCTTGATGTCGTAGGTCTCCTTTCGATGGCTCCTAGCTCTGACACACACACTTGCTCATGCATGAAGAAGTTCTACCACATATGATGACCTTGCTGTTGTCTCTTGCTGTTGTAGCATCAGTCCTCCATACAGTCTTGCACCAATTCTCCAATCAATCTCTTGCTAGCTTGCTTCTTCTAACCTTTTCCATGAGCAATCTCCTCAATATATAGGAGAAGATTGATTAGTTACTTGGATAGGGAATGATCCCAAGATATCTGGGAAGTCAGTACTTTGCCAACCATTCGAAAGCCAACTCACCCTTCTAGAAGATTCCTTCTAGAAGGATCGAGAACTTATCCATTTTCCTCCTTTAAAAACAAGTTCGCACCCTAAGCTTGAGCACAGTGTGAGAAGTTCGCACCCCAGCTGTATGCAGCCTACGAGAATTTAGTATTCTCGCAGGAGAGTATATATGCAACCTGCGAACTATCTTTAAAATATGATTTCTGGAAGATGACAAGTGTAACCCTTTCTTAGGAAAATGTTCTTATTGAAGAGTTTGATATTCTATCATCATGTCCTTATCATGTTATCATCTTAATGACCAAAATTGTGGATACACCCGCCTTATTGCGCGCCCCTTAGAATCATCGTGAGCGATTGTCGCAGTTTGTCCTCACGACATCGTGGGTCCTCTCAAAATAGGTAATCGTTAACCTACAGTTCGAGCCACGATGAGAGTGCTAGTAGGCCGTGGCAGGGTTGCTATCCACACCTCTCCCTCAACATCTCTGGTAGTCGTGTGTGACCCCTTTACTCCATATGTGAGTCTGGCCAGCAAGCTATTATCAGCTTGCATCATTAACAAACCATGTCAGAACATATACATATCATATCATCTAGTCAGATGCACTAAAATCACAGTAAAGAAATCAAACCCCAATGGCACACTCCCTGAATCGATCTGGAGTGCAAGGGGTTCTATCAATGCCCCTACGTCGTCAAAGTCCAAAACGCTGCATACTTAATAAAACCGAGTCAATAGCACTTGTCTATGTCAATGTAGTAAAACAACATGTCATCAACCCATAATGCATCATAATCAAAGTCAAAAGTTTTAATAGCATAATAATCCGGATCACTTGCGAGCAAGTGTTCTCAAAGAATAAGTTCGCTTGGTGCACCAGAGCGGGAGGTTACAGTGAAAGTCATAGGTTTTGTTAGTAGAGACCTATTTTTAAATCCCATGAATAACATCTTATTTAGACTATCGATCTACCAACCAAATTCAATATGTCCCATTCAATACATATACCCACTAAATTTATATCCTAGTCAATATTGGTACTAACCAAATTCTAGATATAGTGAATGAGTTTGCACAACTTTCTTCAATAATATGTCTCATTCATTATGGATTTCCAACTAAATTCCATATACAATGAATGAGTTTTCACACCTTTCTTCAATAGTGTGTCCTAGGCAATTGACATACCAACCAAATTAAAATGAGAAACAATTAGTTTCCCCAACTTCTTCACCTCTATTTCCTAGTCTATACTTTTTCCAACCAAATTTCGATGGAGTTAATGAGGTTGCATAACTTTCTACACCAAAATGTCCCATACAATATGGCTTGGCCACTAGATTTCATATAGACTGAATGATTTTTGTCACCTCTCTTCAATAATATGTCCCTAAAAATTGACCTACTAATGAAATTCAAGATAGAAACAATTATTTATCATCTTATTCACCTATATTTTCTACTAAATACTTGTACAAGAAAAATCCTAGATACAATTAGTGAGTTTCCATAACTTTCTTCACCAATGACCCTATCAATACAAATTGTTCTCTAAATCCCATATAGAATGAATGAGTTTGCACACCTTTCCTCAATAGTATGTGTCAAACGATCTACCTACAAACTAATTTCAAACTAGAAATAATTGGTTTCTCAAACTTCTTTACAGCTATGTCCTAGTCAATGTGGGAACCATCCAACTTCTAGATAGAATTCATGACTTTTCACAACTTTCTTCAAGAGTATTTCTCATTTTATATAACTTTCCCACTAAACTTATATAGATTGAATGAGTTTCCACTCCTTTCTTTTGTAATGTCCTGTTTGATTTCTCCAAATTCATTACATCTATTTCCAGGTCAATGTCAATACCAACAAATTTCCATATAAAATTAATGAATTTTCACAATTTTCTTCATCATATGTCACATTCAATATGAATTTACCACTAAATTCCATACGGCATGAATGAGTTTCCAGACCTTTCTTCTATAATGTCTTGGTTGATTTCTCCAACTTTGTTATGTCTATTTCCTTATCAATACTAATACCAATCAATTTCCATATGAATTTAGCACTAAATTCTATATGAAATGAATTCATGACTTTACCAATGAACCTATCAATACAGGTTGCTCCCTAATTTCCCTATAGAATAAATGGGTTTCCACACCTTACTTCAGTTGTATGCCTCAAACAAATCCATCTACAAACTAAATTCAAACTAGAAACAATTGGTTTCCCTAACTTGTTTACATGTATGTCCCAGTCAATGTGGGAACCAACCAATTTCTAGATAGAATTCATGACTTTTCACAACTTTCTTCAAGTATATTTCTCACTTGATATGACTTCCCCACTAAACTCATATAGATTGAATGAGTTTCCACTCCTTTATTTTGTAATGTCCTATTTGATTTCTTCAACTTCATTTTACGTCTATTTCCTAGTCAATGTCAATACCAACTAATTTCCATATAAAATTAATGAGTTTCCACAATTTTCTTCATCATATGTCAATATATGAATTTACCACTAAATTCCATATGAAATGAATGAATTCTCATAGCTTTCTTGTATAATGTCGTGGTCCATTTCTCCAACTTCATTACATCTATATCCTAATCAATACTAATAGCAATCAATTTCCATATAAATTTACCACTAAATTCTATATGAAATGAATTTCTTGACTTTACCAATGACCCTATCAATACAAATTGCTCTCTAAATTCCATATAAAATGAATGAATTTTCACACCTTATAATAACGTAACTTAATTCCCATAATAGATGTCAAAAATCCAAAAAATAAAATGTTTAAACTTATCCGATAAATATTTATTGATATGTTATACTCTAATGGAACATGTAAAAGAATCCTTCAAATTCATTAACTTTATCTTGACTCTTGATCATTAATGGATAGTCCAAAATATCATTTTCAAAAACTTTCTACTTATATTTCCACAATATGGAACATGTAAAAAAACTCCTAACTTTATCTTAACTCTTCATAATTAAATTAATGGGTGGTCCTAAATATCATTTTCGATAACTTTCTCACCAATAGTGAGATCGGAAG
>CBVK0102216652.1:0-18011 GCA_900067695.1 Picea abies
AAGTATGCCAACCCAGGGAATCCAATAGTTTCAGTGACCATCAACAATGTGTCCATTGGTAATACTTTAGTTGATTTAGGTGCAGCCATTAATATCATGACCAACAACACAGTGGAACTGTTACAATTAGATCAATTTCTACGCCCTACTCCAACAGTACTTGAACTGGCTGACAGAACCACTATAAAACCTGCTGGAGTTCTTGATGACATCCTTGTGACTTTAGCTTCGTGGGAATATCCTGTTGACTTCATGATTATTCATTCAAAGGACCCCACAAAAGGCCATCCAATCATTTTAGGGAGACCTTGGTTGGCTACAACCAACGCTTTCATAGGATGTCGTGGTGGAGATATGTTTATCTCAAATGGTATTTCTTCACAGAAACTTACTCTGTTTCCACCTGCCCGGCCTATTACAGAGGAATTATGTTGGTTGAAGTGTCCTTATTTTGAGAATGAGGATGAGGAATCTTTATTCTCTGTTGATGAGATCCATGCGCTGCAAGAACCCACAGAGGATAACATTTTAAGTCAGTTTCTTTCTGTGACAGAAAATGTTGAATTCCCACAGACCTATCTTCAATATGATCATATTTTCAGAGAGGATTTTCAGGAACGAAGTGAATTATTTTCCTCATTTTCACTAGCCTTGGTTTTCACTGTTTCTGAACACTCAGGGCCACATACCATTCCAGTAGAACTTAGTCCAGGTAGATGTCTATACATCAACTCTGAATTGAGTCTCAGACAACAGGAACAGTTGACAAAAGTTTTAAAAGAACAGTCAGGGGCTTTTTCTTGGGAATACACTGATATGAGGGGAGTACACCCTGACACCTGCATTCACCACATCTATATCCAACCAGGGATAACCCTAGTAAGACAGCCACAGAGACGCATGAATCCAATCCTAAAAGACTTTGTAAAAGAAGAATTACAGAAACTGTTAAATGTTGGATTCATCTATCCAATTTCTGACAGTAAATGGGTTTCACCTCTTGTTGTGGTACCCAAGAAAGTGACAGGAAAATGGAGGATGTGTGTAGACTTTAGGGAGCTGAACAAGGCAACCCTGAAAGACTATTTTCCTTTACCCTTCATAGATCAGGTTTTGGACACTTTGGCTGGAAAAATATATTTTTCTTTTCTTGATGGATATAGTGGGTACAACCAAATCCAGATTGCTCCTGAGGACCAGGATAAGACAACATTCACCTGTCCTTGGGGCACTTATGCCTATAAAGTGCTGCCTTTTGGATTATGTAACGCTCCTGTGACATTTCAGAGAGCTGTCCTTGGTGTCTTTACTGACTTGATTCATGACTATGTGGAGGTTTACATGGACGATTTTACTATCTATGGTAACACCTTCGACGAAGCCTTGAGTAACCTGGAGAAAGTCCTAATTCGCTGCCAAGAATCAAATCTATCCCTCAACCATGAAAAATGCAAAATGCTCTTAACTGAAAGGATTGTGTTGGGTCACCATCTGTCTGCTGAAGGAATCAAAGTAGACCCAGCCAAAATTGAAGTAATAGTTAATCTTCCCTCTCCAAAAACCCAGAAAGATGTGAGAAGCTTTTTGGGGCATGCTGGTTATTACCGACGATTTATTGAAAACTTCACAAAAGTAACCAGCCCCATGTTTAAACTGCTGACAAATGATACAAAATTCTGTTGGGATGATAATTGTCAGAGTGATTTTGAGGATTTAAAAGAAAAACTGTCTATGGCACCTATTCTTAGAGGGCCAAATTGGTCCCTTCCTTTCCACATCTCAACTGATGCCTCAGACACTACTTTAGGAGGAGTGCTTGGGCAAAAGGAGAACCAACAGAATTATGCAATCTATTTTACCAGCAAAAACCTTACCCCCTTGGAATTGAACTACACTGTAACAGAGAAAGAATTTTTAGCAGTAGTTCATTCCATCAACAAATTTCGTCACTACATTACTGGATATGAGGTTTTTGTACACACTGACCACTCTGCAATCAGATTCTTGATGAACAAACCAGTCACTACTGGTAGAATCACCCGATGGCTTTTGCTGCTTCAAGAATTCAACATTACCATCGTTGATCGGCCAGGGAAAGAGAATGTAGTTGCAGATTTTCTTTCTCGTATTCCCCAAGATAGTGCTGATATTCCAGTGGATGATAACTTCCCTGATGAACATTTGTTTGCAGTAGCTTCCAAGACCCCTTGGTTTGCAGATACAACAAATTACTTAGCTACAGGAAGGTTACCAACTCACTTATCACCTCCACAAAAGAAAAGAATTATCCAATAGAGTGCTTACTATTCTTGGGTGGGAAGTGATCTCTTCTATACAAGTCCTGACATGATTATTAGGAGATGTGTCTGGGAAGATGAAATTCCCGAGATCTTTCAGGCCTGTCATGATGGGCCATGTGGAGGACATTTCTCTGATAAGAGAACAACATACAAAGTCTTGCAATCAGGATACTATTGGCCGACACTGTTCAAGGATGCAACGAAATATGTAAGAAGCTGTGATAGTTGTCAAAGGATGGGAAGGCCCACTGCAGCAGACGAGATGCCCTTACGACCACAAGTTGTAATTGAACCATTCGATAAATGGGCATTAGATTTTGTAGGGCCAATTGCTCCCATGTCAAGAAAGAAGAAGTATATCTTGGTGTGCATAGATTTTGTGACCAAGTGGGTAGAGGCGAAAGCCTTATATCAAGCAACTGAGAAATCAGTGATTGAGTTTATGTATGAAGAGATCTTTACCCGCTTCGGTGTTCCACGAGAGATTGTTACCGACCAAGGTGCTCAATTTACTTCCAAATTGATGAGAGAACTCACTGACAGATATGGGATCAAACACTGTAAGTCCTCTCCATACCATCCACAAGCCAATGGGCAAGTGGAATCTATAAATAAAGTTCTAGAAGCCATCCTGACCAAGACCATACACTTACACCATAAAGATTGGGCAGATAGACTTCCAGAGGCTTTATGGGCATACAGGACTACATGGAGAAATACCACTGGTCATACTCCTTACGAGTTGGTATTTGGTAAACAAATTCTCCTACCCATAGAATTCCAAATCCATACATTCCACCTAGCAGCATAACTAGGGTTGGATTTGAGTGAAGCACAGAAACAGAGAGTCATGCAACTTAGTGAATAGGGATAAATGAGGCAGGATGCTCTTCAAAGGACTATCCTTGTGCAAAGCCAACGCAGCAAATGGCATGACAAGTATATCAAGAAAAAGCATTTTCAACCAGGGGATTGGGCACTACTTTTCGATTCCAAATACAAAACCTTCAAAGGGAAACTTACAACGAGATGGTTGGGACCTTATGAAGTAGAAACTGTTTTTGATAACGGTTCTGTCAGGATTAAAACCATAGATGATTCTCATAACTCCTTTGTAGTAAATGAACATCGATTGAAAGTGTACAACAAGCCTTTGTCAAAAGATGATTTCTTGCAGGAAGTGGCCAAGCAAACAGAACTAAAGATAGTGGGAGAAGAGTCTTCTCCTCCTATTGATCTTTGATCAATCAGGTTGTTTTAAAATTCTGTAAATACTAGATTTTTAGCAGAAAATGAAATAATAAAAAAAAAAAATGAAAAAAAAATCAAATAACACATAAACAGAAAAAACATTTATTTTCTTCTTTCTCTTGGATGTGTTGATGCTTTTTTTTTTTCAGTTTTACAGGCTTCTCAGAACAAGTGCAGAACTGAACTCACAACAGGTAAGAAGGTAAGACTATTTTATTTCATGAGATTTTCTTATCAATATGACTAACTTGTTTTGAAACAAATAAATTCGAGCTTGTTTGCTCCCTTTGTTTGCTCATTAAAATATGAAGGGGCATTTATCAGGAAGGATTATTCTTTACCAGACCTGGTGAATTACTAAGGGAAAGAAACCCCCTTAGATTCTTCTTTTGGCATTTCTTCAGACTCTCCAAATATGAGGAAGCAATGAGCATGAACTAGCTTGGGCTCATAAAATCCACAAGCAGGTGATTACTGTTCAAAAAGTTATGTCTGCAAAATTTCTATCTGCACTCGTGTTGGATGATGTGGATTACGTCAAGATCCACCTTCCAACAAATCTCACTCCATCGACATCAACACCTTATCTGGAGCAGAGGTTAGAGATTATTTAGCACCCTGGACTCTGCATGCCTTAATGGCAGATGTCTTTGCTAACAGCCATGGGAATGCACCAATGTCTCTTGGTTGATAGATCCTACAGGTGACTCGACACCGACACCTCTATTTGTACCTGCTAGGATGTGTTGTAGGTACCTTGAGGCCCATTGACATCACAGGTGGGTCATCTCGCATCGGTTAACAACACCCATTAATGGCTGATAATCCGATGATTTCTGTTTGTGTTCGACTCCAGAACATCTATTCACACAAATCAGACTTGTACCATGGGTGAAGCTTTGAAGTTGTTGAAGACGTGATTTCAGTTGATCTTTTTCAGGACAAGAACAAAAGCCAGGTTCAGGGGTCATCCTCAGATAATCTACTGTTATACACAGGAAGTTTTTCCCAGAACGGTATTATTTGTTCAAATTCTTCTGCAGATTCCTGAGTGTTCCATTAGTACCAGTCAGTACCAGCACATAGTTCATCAGTTACAGGTTCATCAGAACGACCAGAGCAGCTACAATTTTCGCGCCCTTCAAATCCAGACTTAACTTCAAAAGACAATTCTACAACAAGACTTGCATAACGATGGGGATAGGTAATTTAGCTCAGGTATGTTTAGTTCGTGTTGATTTACTGTATTAATTTGCATACTAATAAGTTTGAACTAAGGGTGCCTTGATTACTCCATAACGTTTCATCATTTCCATGACCTGTGCCTAATGAACTAACCTACCATGACATTTCATGTCATAAAAAATACACCATTACCGAAACTAAGTTCGATTTGACTCGGATATGATAACTCTACACCCTTGTACGACTTTCATCATGTTCCGACACCCTATCTATCTCCACGACAATTCAAATATTCTCATATGATTTTCTCCCCGACTCCATTCTCCGTCACATCCTCTCCCTTCATCGCCCTCATCCAACCTTCACTGCCCACCTATAGACTTCCCCTGTGATACCAAGTAGAGCCATGGTAGCAAATCACCACGAACCAGAAACATACGCAGACTTGGAAGCCCTTCCGGAATATGAGGCAACCAGAGATATCTTTAAGTAAGCGGGGTGGGAGCCGTTTCTGAAGAAGTTCGATGGATATAACGATGCAATCACGCTCCAGTTTTCTCTGCATTTTGAGGGTGGGTTCGCCAAAGTGGGCGAGCTTGAGTTCGAGGTCACAGAGAAGTTCATTTCAGAGGCAATTCAATTGCCCACCACAAGCCAGAGATGGACAAAGGGACAACCAGTTGATAAAAAGCTCTGTACGCAGCTGTTGAAACCTCAGTACCGGGAAACACCATGGTCTGAGGGAACATCGCGGTCTTGGCTGGAACCACAGTGGGCTCAATTGTTGGCCATTCTCCAGTGTTACCTCACGTGTGAGGGTTGATATACCATCATATTCCCCTGCCATGCTCGACTCCTGTTACACTTCACAGGTACTTTGCTGAACATACCCTTCTTTTTGTTAAAGAGTCTAAAAAGGATGGCCGAACAGGTCCAAAAGGCTAACGAGTTTCGAGGGAGTTTATTTGACTTTGGTCTAGTTAAAATATTGATTAAATCTGCACTGGCGAAGAAGAAAGAAACTTGGGACCTATTCACTGTAAAAACCCTCGCCTATGCCCAGTCTAAAGATAGGAGTGTGAACCCTGTTTCCCCACATAAAAAGTTGAACTCTAGGAAACAGAGGGTTAAAACCCCGACTAAAGACTATGTTGGGGACCCTGATCCAGAACCTCCAATTGATGACGAAGTAGAAACCAATACTGAAACTATGAAGGACACCAAACCTACAGAGGCGAACATTGAAATCCCGAGTTCCCCCCTAGCTGTCGAGAACATAATTAACGTGGAGGAACTAGCAGAGTCGACTGACAAGCCTAGGAGGAATCTGAAAAGGAAATGTAAAAGCATATTTTCAGGAATGGACAACTCGGTGCCCATCTACCCCCCACAGGAGAGATTGGAAAGCGTGGATGGTCACGAGGAGGCTCCAGAGCCCTCTGAAATGACCTGGACTCTGTCCCAACTCATTCGAAAAAACCGTAAAACGGATCGGCAGGCTACTACGCCCAAGGGAATTGTGCAGTATGAGTCAATTCAAGTACCAATCGGTACCCCTGTTCAGATGCAAAGAGAGTCCACTCCTAGTCCAGTTGACGCCTATGAACGAAGCCCAAATGAGTTCACTCCTGACCTCAGTCCAGATCATAATTTTGATCCAGTTGACACTTATGAACGCAGCCCAGGTGAGTTCACTCCTAAACTCAGTCCAAATCATAATTGCGATAGAGTTTACACCCCTGCCCAGAGTCCAGACGAATTTACTCATGCGTCTAGCCCTCAAGCACAACCAGGACAAGGTCAAACATTTGAAACCCACTGCGAGATTTCCTCTAGCCGATCCTTGAAACCAATGGTGGAAAAACTAGAAAGCAAGAATAACAGATTGAATGAGAAGTTGCATGAGTACATTGTATTGGATAGACATATTAAAACTGAGAATGAACTCATGAAACTCAGGGTAACTCACCTCTTGTCCAAAATTGAAAGGTTAAAGCAGAGGAATAAGGATATTTTCAAAAGGAACAGGCAACTTCAGAGGACTGCCAAAAAGCATATTATAATCAACAAAGTCCTCAAGAAAGAAATCAGGAATCTGAAGAAATAGGAGAGGCTACAAATGCTGGTTGCAGCCACTGCAACCCTCTGATTGCTACCAGTCTTTGACTTTTGTTGCCTGAGGACAGGCAAAGACTTCAGTGTGGGGGCATGTTGGTCTCCAGTTTTGATCATGTTTTTGCCTATATTATACTCCACAGACCTCCATTTCTATACCCAGTACCACCCCTTTTGGCCTTGTTTTGACATAATTGACATCTCCCTACCACTCAATGGGGCTACTTAAGGTATCTTTACGTTTCAATCTATTTTTATGCATTTTGATGCTTTAAATTGATATTGGAACTGATGTCGCTTGGGTTAGGTACCACTTCTATTTTTGGAACAGGATTGCCAGTACCAGGTACCGACTCGTACCCCATGGAGATACCAATAAAGCCACTCAAGATCTGTGCGTTATGGTCAGAATGGGAGACAGAGAGATTCACATGCCATATGGAGTTATCGCTCACAGGATGATTGAAGGCATAATGATAAAACTGAGTCGTTAATTCTTCATTGTTCACACTTCGTGACACTACGTGTCACGAAGATGTGAAGACCGTTTTAAACTTGATTCCAAGCTATTTTCGGATCGGGGATCCATTTGTCTTTATGTATTTTTTTACTTTAGACTGTTATGAAGGAAGAGCTAGATATAAACAGGAGATCACTCCTAAGAACTGGTTGGATTATGTTATGTCGTGAACACATGCTTCTGAATACAAAACTGTTGTTGCGTTATGCTACTCGACTGGTATACGATTTGAGTATTTTCTTCTGAGTTAATAAAGCGTGAAGTTTACACCATGTTTGCATAGAATGATATAGTTGGTTCTGGTTATTACTTACAGCGTTTGTGCCGTTTGGTTGGGCCCGCCAAACAGGCGCAAGTCGCTGCTTTACGCTGTCATAGATTTAGTTACTTCATTGTGTTAGTGTTTGCTTACATGATAGGTTACAGTTTCAGAATTAACTCGTTCAAAATCGTGTTTATTTATTCTTCAGCCGAATCGTTCCAGCATACTAATATCTTTTAAGTTGATGAGTATTGAATGCATGTTTGATTCCTGTAGGGTTTAAAGCACGAACTTGGTTTGATTGGTTTCTAGTTTTCAATTCGAACATAACTTAGAGTTTGAGTGAACTTTGCTTTGTTAGATAGTTAGTTACCCTGCTTAATTAGAATAGTTAGATTACAGTTAAATCAAAGGAAGCTTCCGGTACCAGTAGGGTAAGTAGGGTATTACTCTGTTTTCTTGTGGACAGATTAGATTCATTTGTAATGTTCAGATTAAATGCATTTTAGGAAACACTCTTTCTGTCGTGGCTTGAATAGAAATGGTGATGATAGATGACTAAAAGTAGTGGTGGAATAAGCTTGTGAAATCATACTTCTGAATGGAAATAGAAGCACCAACATTTAAGCATAGGACTGTTTTCTGTTGATGACTTAAATAGGAAATGCTAAGTTTCAAGATAGTCATTAAGATTCAAGTTCTCAGAGTGAGTTTGTGTTTTCTTCTAAGGATAGCATTCAGATAGAGATTAGAGCCTTACCCGCACATACAGTGTAGCAGCTCAAAGTTTACCAACCCTGGTTTGACAATTTAGTGTTTCAGGTCATTCAAATCTTCAATTTAGCAGCCTGACACTCTCCTCTAGTTAAGACTAAAGTGTCTCTAATTACTTTGTGACTATCATTGGTAAATATTACCCTTGCACCAATGCCAGTGATTTCTCTAATAGAAAGACTATTTTGAAAGAATCTTGGATTATACATAACACCAAGTAATCGCTTTGTTCTTTCGTCACTTAGTTGAACCATCACACCTCTACTACCAATGTTCTACTAACTAATCTTGTCACTCAAGAATGCTTTTCCACCACTATATTTTTCATAATGAGAGAATCCTTCCTATGGGGAGTCATATGAAAAGAGTATTTGGAGTCCAATAACCAATATTCTTGGTATATATATAGACATGGTGGTGCCAAGGACATGTCACCTCCTTCTTGAATATTGTTAATTGTATTTATCTCTATTTTCTTTGAACATGTCTACAAAGAACTTAATAGGGAATCAAACTATGTCTAAGTAAGGGATTTAGTTGGTTGATGGTACAAGGAAATGAAAGGAATTCAAGTATGGTGTAAATAAGGGATTTAGTTGGTTGATGGTACAAGGAAATAAGAGGAATTCAAGTATGGTGATATCCTTTAGGAACACTTCTTCACCATCCACATTTGAAGATTTATATGATAGATAGTCTTCTAAGGAGGCTCACGATTAAACTTGATGTTCTTGATGCTATACAATTGCTTAGTGTTTTGGCTTAGATGGATAGAGATATTTTTGTTGTTGTGTAGATGCATGTTTTATGTTTTAGAGAATATATGTGGTTTTTGTAATACCCTTTTTTAACCAAACAACAAACATAATTCAACTCTCCAAGATTCAATTTCTATAAATTTCTTTGTGAAAGATAGGCTATGGCAATGCATATGCAGTGATCCAAACAAGGATATTACTTTTTGTATTTTTTTTTTGAGATGAGCAATATCAAGACTTTGTCTAACAATGCTTCAAAGCATATGCAAAATGTATTTTTCCTTCAACTCGAATGAAATATATGATTTTTATTTTTCCTCCAAGGAAAAAATATCTCAACCAAGATTCTTGGCAGCATTGTAGACATAGTGTTTCTATGGATGATGTCACCTCGTCTTTGAACCTTGTCATATCTGAAACACTACTATGCATTTATACTCTTCTTGAGGTTACCATATCTTACGTTGAGAATGACATCTTGAATGACCTCATGGGGAGTGCTTCATTTTCATGGTGCCCATTAGTAGACCTCCTTGTTTCTTCTTGCATGGAAACAACTTCTCAATGATCTCATCCAATTTCAACTTATCAACTACACTATTGTTAATAGTACTTTCTAGATTATCCCATGGGTTTGGCAAGCTATAGAGTAGAGTGATGCACTGGTCTTCCTTTGACATGCCTACGCCTAATGCAACAAGTTGATATCCCAATGAATTAAAATCATTCAAATGATTAACAATATGATCTCCTTCTCCCATCCCGATTCCTAAGGAGATACATATTTTTTTTCAAAAGAACAACTTTATTACCAACTTTTTGTCATACAAGGATTGTTAAGAACCTTTCAACTAGACATCCAAATAGCTGGTAGTTTTATTTTTTTACTATTTGTAAATAAGGTTGAGTTTCATATTCTGTGGGAAGTTGAATATTTTTTGCTAACGCTTATTTGTATATAAATGTTTATCATGTGTAATGAAGAGCATTGCTTCAAATTTTATTTTGTGTATTTGTTTGTTTTTCTATGGATTGTGGCCTACTTTTTTCTCCATCTTTTTAACATGGTATCATAGCATAAACTACTCTTAATTTTTTTTGTCACAATAGAAGTAATTGTTCATCTAGGGATTGGAAGTGTAATCCTCTATAAGATTAGAGGATCAATATAGGGTATATGAAATTAAATCATTTGTTGTGGGAATTTTGTCCATTAAGTTTGATCTATGAGTGAAACCTAAGCAGGGAATGAGCCATGTCTTGGAAAAGTATGGGTGACTTTTTTTTGCAAATGAGATGGCAACTTTCTTTTGGTGCAATGTTGGAAGAGATGTGTAATACCAATTGCTTTGAAACTTGAAATATAATGTTAAATTATGTATTATTTGTATGATGTGGTTTATGCCACAAGAGTCAAAACTTGCGGAGTGAGTTTAATGACCTAGTGTATAAATCATGTAAATATGCAGTGTAAATATTTTTAGTGTAGATAATTTTTAAGATAAGATAAGATAATTTTATTAATGTCCAACTTAAGACCACAAAAATAGGTCAAAGGGACTATTTCTTACAATGATGTCATTACAAAGGAGTACCAAAAGGTCTCCTATAAAAGATAAGATGCAAAAAGTAAAATGAAATAAGGTGGAGTGAGATCCACGTTGAGGCATGAAGAACCATCGGCCTCGAGAACAAAGATATACTCTGATGAAGAGATGTATTGTAGGAGAGGATCCAAGAAAAAAAAGGATCTAGAGGTAAGAATGTAGGTCTGTCAAGGAATGGACCCATCTCTCCTACCATCCGAGACCAAGTGAAGAAAGTTGAGTATAGTCATTTGTCTGAAGGAGCTGCTGGTGGGATGCTTGGATCGTCCACTGCTCTACTGGCTAGAAGAGGTAGTACACCGATGAGGTCTAGGGGATCTCATCCATCTCCTTGGAAAGGATCTAGTTCGATCATGTCATTGGGATCTTGTGGGATGAGGGGGGGTCCCATGGGTCTGTACTGATCTGGAGACTGGGGCTATGTTGGTGTCAGCATATCTCTTAGTTCCCCTTCCCAAGGGTAACACCATGAAGAAGGAGGTGATCCACCTAATAGGGTCTGGTCTCGTGGGAGGCTAAAGAGTATGGGATCGGAGCCGGAGGGCCTCCTCTATGTATAATTCTAAGAACAACTGATCCATATACTTGAAAAATCCAGTGAGGGTCTGTGTCCCCTTGAATAAGCAATGAAATCACCCCTTGATCTCATAATATATGGAGAAACGAAAGATGAAGTGCTCCTCAGTCTTGACCTCCTTTAGCTGGCATAGATGGCAGATCCTGTATGGTTGATTGATTTGGTGGTCTGTCTCTACTCGAAGTCTATGAGATCCCACTTTGAGTTGGCCTAAAGACCATCTTTGGGCATAATCCTCCCCCAAAGGGATTAACCCAAGTGATATCGATAAAATGGGTATACATGTAATCTCTGATGATCTTGTTCAACACCTATCTGGTTGGTAGGAGATGGCCAGGTGCGTCCAAGGAAAGATGAAATGGAGGGGACAATCTATCTGAATGCCCACAGACTCTATGAGATGTGAAACCCTTGCAAACCAACCTCAAGCCCGACCCGATGGATGAGAAAGGGAAATGGTTTCAAAAGAGAAATAATCCAAGTATGGGTACTAGTCTCGTTGCTTCGCTAAGTCATCTAAACTATGGATGTGATGTAGAAAGGAGACCAGTTTGAACAATTGCCTCGAGACAAAAGGGTCGAGCCCCAAACTCGAGCCCCAAACTTTACTAGGATGATGTGATGAGGAACTGTCTGATTGCATCTAATGAAGTGTAAGAGGAGAAGGGTCTGGTATCTCTCCACTGAGGCCCAATCTGTCTCCAGTAAGGAAGGCCCCTAGATATTTGAGCCATAGAGAATGGTGGGTCAGAAAAGGGATTCCATGAGAGACATCTTGGATGAGATGTCCTGAAAATGGTGTCGGAAACATTGTCTCTCGAGAAGGGATAAGGACCCATATCCCTTGATAATCCAAGGGAAGAGGGCCGATCACAAACTAAAACAGGGTCTTGAGAATCATACTCCCAAGTATAGGTACTAGTGATCTCTATCTCCTCCCCTCGAAAGAGGAAATGAAGGTCTATGGTCATCTTCAACCCGTTGAATATCATAACCTTGGTTTTACCCAGGTTGAATGTCAACTATCAAATGTTGCAAAAGAGAGCTAGGGCATCCAACTATCTTTGTAAACCCACTGGAGTCAAGGCTAGGAGAACCACATCATCTGTGAAAAGCAAGATGGATATCAAAACCTGGTGGAGGAGGCACCCATCACTGTCCTGGATATGCTCGTGGAGAAATGCCTCTAAATCATGAATGAAAATCCCAAACAATGTGGGGGATAGGGGGTACCCTTGTTTAACATTGATGGTACTCCTAATGAAATATGACATCTCATGAACTGTGCAAAGGTGACCAAGAATCGACTCATATAGGTGCATGATGGTAGTCAGTAGATTCTGGGAGATGCTAATGTCTTTGTTCCTCTGGAACAAGGATACTCTTGGAATGGGCCCGAGGGTAAAGATGTGATCAATGATCTGGTGAGTGGGTTGGAATCCTGCCTATCCCTTAGCTTTGAGTTGTCTACTCTCAAGCTCACTAGAGAGTTTCATATGGAGAGTCGTAGCATATAGCTTCAAGAATGTATGACCCACCATGATCGTCCTGTAGTTGTTGGGAACTGAGCCGGAGCCCGATTTGTGTATCGAGTGAATGATGAGGTATGACCAAGCCGGAAGAAAACCTATATGGACCACATGGTTGAAGAGATAAGCCAAATAAGGATCTAAAGCATGAAGACCGCACTTAAAGAACTCTACTTGGAAGCCTTCCTTGTCGGCTAATTTTCTTCTACTCATCACCCAAATGGCCTCTCTTATGTCCCAACCAATGAATGCATATGAGTCCTAGTAGAGGGCTCAGATTGTGATGTGATTGTTATGTTTCCATGGTGTTCTTATGTTTATATAAAAGGAAATGTATTAACATAATATCCATTGAAAAGGTTGAATGAGAAGCAACAAGGGGACCATGATACCACAAGAGGGGAAGAGGAAAGGGGGTGAATGGCTGATTTGACCTTGACACTTGTCTTATGGAGGTACTACCTTTTAGTCCATGCTTCTTTATAAATCTCTCACATCAATATTGATTTTGTCCTTTTGACATTTCACCATGTTGCTTGGGAAGGGTGTACTTCTTATGGAAGGTATGTGTTGTGCAAATTACTAGGGAAAATAATTCATTCACCATTACTTATGGATCACTCTTCCATTCTCCCATTAAAATTTTCCTTTTCTTGGTTGTAAAATAACCTATGTGAAAACATGGTTGTTTATACCTGCAAATGGTAAGAGAACCATGGAATTGTGGTTAGCAGAACCCTATGGAAGTTGGGGACTTGTTGTTTATAATATGAGAGGAAATTGGATGGTTTTTGGGGAAATCTGATGGTTGAAATGTCCACAATAGTCAAGCATACAGTGTCAAGCCTCAAATTTTGTTAATGTTTCTCATTCATTGTGTTGGCACCTAAGGGTTGAAGACTGCACATGCACCAAAAGTCAACACTGCATGCGTGCTCAAGTATATGCACTGCGCGATGCCAAGTTTCAAATTCTGCGCCAGCCAAGGATTTACTGCACGCACCAACCCATTTTGTACTGCGTGCAAGGACTTAGAGAAACCACATGTAGGCTCACCTATGTTCTTGACTATTAATTTACCTTGAGCAGGCTATGACCATATTGTATCTTACTGCCTTGAATGAATGGAATGCATGACTAAAGCCTAAGAATAGTTATCTCTGCATCTAATGAGTTCTGACTTGAATGTATGTCTGTGTTATCTTAAACCACGCATGGTGAATGAATGAATGACTAGCTAATGAAGGTTTCTTGTATGTTTTATTCCTTCACCCTGTACAAGACCAATGGTCTCTGTGATTCTCATCCTGTCTTGGGTGAGACCTTCTTTGGTCCTTGACTGAAGATTGAATGCGCTGGTGCCTATGGGGTTTTGTTGGTACAAGCCTATTGAACCCTAGGTCTGATGCCCCTCAAAAGAGCCAACAAATGGTTTCGTTGATGAGACTTGAATGTTTTGTACTGCATGGTGAAGGAAGAAAATGAGGTAGAAAGCTTCTAGGAAGGAGATACAAGAGTGGATAACTGATAAGGAGGATGAGTTCGCGTGATGAGAGACCAAGAACCTACAGATCAACCTCGAACGATGGAAAGACAGGTACATATAAACACATTTACATGAAATTTTCTTTGTTGAGTTTCCTTGTTTACTGTATGAGTGGATAAGGAGGAAGATAGAGATTAACTCTGCCTTGGGAGCCCAAGAATCACTGGTGTGAGACCAGAATATGGTCAGTGTGGGACCAAAATACGATCAATAGGATCATATCTGTAGATAATAAGTGGTCCAGAGCTATTGAGTTCTGGTTTGAGCATGTGAAAGAAGGGTATATTGTTGAGTTTTCTATCGAGTGCAGTGAGTCCTTCAACAGTAATGAAAGGAAGTTTGCAGTCAGTCCTAGAAGGAGACTATCGAAATAAATATCTCTGTGGATAAAGATGTCGTTCATATAGAAGGGGATAATGCGCATGGAGCTCGATAAAATGGCTGAGTAAACACCCTCACATGGAGGGGTGGGGGGGATGTAAAGAAAGGGGAAAAAAGAGAAAGAATGGATCCAATCAAAGGGATCTTGATACCAGCCAGGTCATTCTTAAACCCCCTTGTCCTTTTCTCAACCTCTTCTCTTAATCGACTTGACTTCTTGTCAATTATATACTATTAATCGACCAACAAGGAATCGACCCACCACTATATCAGACCACCAGGGATTAATACCTGTCACCACCAGTGGCCCACCGGTTCATCGGAACACCTTAAAAATGTACCTTTTTAAGTTTACTCTAGTCTGGTTTAGCCAACCACTGAGCATAGATAATCCTCCTTAAAACATCGTCATGTAATCGTGAGGCCGATTCGGTTTAACCGACCAACGAGATTTGTCTAGGCTCAAGTTCACTCACCCTTAACTTCCGGTCCAGTTGCCGTTCATTTTCAGTCATTGATCTCTTACAATAATCAACGATCAAATCTTATTCTTTTGAATCCATACTCTTGGACCATATCCACGATTCCCCACTGGCTTCAGATCACGACGAAGTTCATAGGTACTTCAGTCCTGGTTCTCGATCTTGCTTCTTGTCAATGAATTCAAGCTTACAAAATCACACAAAGATTAAATGCATGATAACACATTGATTTCATTTAATAAATCTGTGTAGGAAGTTCTGCACTTCTACTCTCATTCTCGGCCTGATCTTATAATGTTTTGGCTGCCTCCTATGCTCGCAGGATTACAATATAAATAAGAAAATATAATAACTAGATCATCTCAGATTCGAACTATTCTCAACCTATCCCTAATATCTCTAACTATTGGTTCGAAAAAGCAATCTATGCCAACAAAATAACAAACTCTATCCTTCTTAGATACATGTTTACATAATTACGAGGAAGCCAAGTCCTCCTTCAACAATTTTTCCTTCCTATAAGCTTGAATTTTGATAATGTTCTAGTGGGGGTTAATGCTCCTGCATCAGATTCCTAGGGTACAAATTATTCATGGACACCTGTCTATGTGTATTCATTGTTGCGTTTGCACCTCGTTCATCTTGAACACTGAGCTATACCTATGGTCTTCTTTTATTCTCTTTTGTAGCAGTTCCATCATAGTATTGAGCTTCTCCACAATGTTCAATAGTGAGATGCAACCAAGCCTATGCGGTAACAAGTCTTTTTCACCTTGCTACAAAACACCTCATCAAGTTTCTCTCTTGAACCTGACCTTTTGATATCCTTCTGGTTCGCTCCTTTAGAACCTTCTGATCATCCACTTCTCTAGGCTTCTACACCTTACCCACCTTCTCCAACACGTAGGAATCAATCTCACTATGATACCAAAAATGATACCAATCAGGTCAGTCATAAATCCCCTTATTCTTTTCTTAACCTCTTCTCTTAACCGGCTTGACTTCTTTTCGGTTATACTACTGTTAATCGGCCAACGGGGAACCAACTCACTACTACATCAGATGATCAAGGATTAATACCTATCACCACCATCGACCCACCGGTTCACTAGACCACTAAAGCACCTTAACAATGTGCCTTTTTAAGTTTACTCTGGTCTGGTTTAACTGAGCACTGGGCACCATGAATCCTCCTTCAAACATCCTCATGTGATCGTGAGTCTGTTCTAGTTTAACTGGCCACAGAGATTTATCCAGGCTCACGTTCACTCACCCTTAACTTTCGGTCTGGTTGCCCTTCGTTTTCGGTCGTTGATCTCTTACGATGATCAACGATAAGATCTTCTCCTTTTGAATGCATACTTGTAGACACTCTGCCATATCACCAGATCCATGAATCCCCACTGACTTCAGATTGCGAAAAAGTTCATAGGAACTTCATTCCTGGTTCTTGATCTTGCTTCTCGTCAACGAATTCAAGATTACGAAATCACACAAATATTAAACACATGAAAACACACTGATTTCATTTAATAATTATGTGCAGGAAGTTCTACACTTCTATTCTCATTCTCGGCTCGATATTACAATGTTCTAGACGCCTCCTACACCCATAGGCTTACAATATAAATAAGAAAATACAATTACTGGATCATCTAAGATCCAAACTATTCTCAAACTATCCCTAATATCTCTATCTATTGGTTTGAAATAACAATTTCATGCCAACAAAATAACAAACTCTATCCTTCTTAGATATGTGTTTACATAATTATGAGGAAACCATGTCCTCCAACATTTTTTCCTTGTTGTAAGCTTGAATTTTGATAATGATGATCTAGGGGGGGTTAATGCTCCTGCATCAAATCTGGAAGAAGATGAAATGAGGTGAGGAGAGGGTGGACCCAGAAGAGAAGAGGAAAAAAAGAGTAAAAAAGACACGACATTAGGATGAAGGTATAAAGAGAGGATACTAGAAGTAGTGGGAGTAGGGTCGAAGAATACGAAGTCAGATCCCCTTGGATGATAAGAGATTAAGTCATATCATAGGATTATGAGGCACAAAGCAATAGTGCCAATGTAGCAAAAGATGGTGATGGACCCCTTCAAAAAGGAGAAGAGGCTTTAGCAATTGTGAGTGGGATTGCATGGCTATAGGTAGGAAGCTCTTTGGGATCCCTCACCAACGATAATGAGAGAATATGGAGGAACCCCCTCTTTGAACTACCTGCCTTGCTCATTTGCAATCAAGAAGAAGAACCTGAAGCAAATGTAGAGGTAAGAGACGCGGAGGTAAGAGTGTTAAAGTTTCTTGCTTAATCTGTTATTATTAATCTTGATTATAACAACATCATAAAAAGGATCTTACTGAAAGAAACACAATCACAGAATACACAAGCATTTATCCTGGGAAACCCTCAAGGGGAAGAAAACCCATCAAAACTTCTTTAATATAGATTCAATAACCAAGTAGAATGTCTCTCATAAGAGAGATCTCACCAAACAGAAGATCCACCAGAAACCCTAACCAGAACAGAGTAGCGCACCACTTAGACCAAGATAGTCCTTCACCAAGATAACCTTCACCTTTACTGAGATACTCTTCCTTTTAGCTGCGTCACTTCTCCTTGTAGCTATGTCACTCTCAGAATTTCACACTTGAGAGCTTGATGAGTGTGTGTACAAATGAGGTGCTAGGCCTCTTATAAATACAAGTTGTGCCCC
>CBVK0102216654.1:0-12106 GCA_900067695.1 Picea abies
ATTTAAACACACCACACATACATATATAAGCAGAAATGCAGGGCAGTGACTGTTTATGGTGGTTCTTCCTTCATATCTATCCACACCGAGATACCAAACGCTGAAATATTTTTGATGGCCATTTCCTTTGAATGCGGCAGCTCCTTAGTGAGATAATCGTACTTCATGGAGAGATCTATTGCACGCTTGATGCATTGTCCTTTGGAGTATCGTGTAACTGCAGAATGTGAACTAACTTCCACTTCACCTTCCTTCATCCTTAAATCTTTTACCCACTTTAATAAAAAGATTTATAACTTCACTTTATACACATGTATTTACTTTATTCACATGGAATAAGCCACGACTCAATAAAAAATATATATAAACAGTATATATATTTTACCACACTTTACCACTTAAACTCATTACCTCATTTATGCAATTCCGATTTGCCACGCATGTGAATTTTACTCACACTTCAAAACTCCACTCATGCATGCAAACTACCTCCACGCTCACGCATGCAAATTCGAAATTAAACTCACGCAGCAAAGTCCATGCATGCAAACTACCTCCACGCTCACGCATGCAAATCGATCACCGCAACAAACTCTCCACACATATGCTGGAAGCGAGCAGCAATCTCTTCAGTAGATCGCGCAAGAACAATCTGGACAGCTGAACAGGGACGCTCCACACAAAACTCAACAGTTGGGTCCTTCTCAAAACGATCCCCGATCCATCTCTTTTCTTCTCGCTCTGATACCAAGTTAAAATTGGAAGAATTAATTCACACAACACAAAACGTTTTTCATTACTTAACAAACAAATGAGGGTTACATATATAGCATGCAGATCACTGACTCAAGTGGATCTGATTAGCTAAAAATAGTAAACCTAGAAACTCACAGTTACAACAGTCATAGTTGAAACTAACTATTACAACAGTAATAGTTAACCTAGAAACTCACTATTACAACAGCTATAAGCATTATCTCTAACAAACAATGGCAATGGCAGTCAGAAATCTTAGATTGCAAATTTTGATTTTTTTTTCTCGCACAAACTGAGGTCCCTAACTTTTCTGAACTTGGGCAATAACAGCATATGTTAAAATCATCTCTGGATATTCTTCCCGCATGGTATTGTCAGTGAGGGTGAAGTGGTGGTGATCCTTTTGGAAATATACGTACTGTTGAGGCATATCACCTCCCATAAATTTGTCATGAAAGCCGCTCTTCTTTGTATTTCCTTATACGTAGCTAAAGTAGTAATCAACAAATATCAACGGTCTGAATGGTACTCTCCTTTTCCTGCATACTTTTTTCTTATTTGTAACGGTCTGAATGGTAGTCTCCCTTTCCTGCATACTTTTTTCTTATTTGTAAAGTAGGTAATGCACATGTCAAAGTTTAGGAGGTCCAGTTGAAATGAATTTTTAGATACCTAAAAGCGTACAAGAATGTTGACAATAAGGTGTACTTCAATGGTGTGGTCTATAGGTTGAGATGGACCTAGCCATGTTAATGACCCAGGTTCAAAGCTACGCAAGCATAGAACCTGAATTATAACTTGAATGCAGCGTTAATTCACTAACTGCTAACTGATTTTCTGCAGTTCGGGAGTTTGAAGTTTCAGAGAACAATTCGTTTTCCATATGAAATAAGATCTTAAAGTAAGATATAATAAAGCATTTGTTTTGTTATATGAAACAAGAGCTTTAACTTCAAAGAACAATTCGTTTGCCATATGAAACAAGTGGAGCTGCTAAGGCAGTAAGTCCCTGCCTTCAGTTTCATAGAAAATGTTCACCAAGAGAAGGATTTATAGGATTTCTGTGTTTGGCAAGTTATAGTGATTTGAGGTTTGGTATGAATTAGTAAGTGCCAGATCACTGAGAAAAGGATGGAGGACTGAAAGAGTTCAACGACGATGACATAAGGAGGAGAGGAATAACGTGCTCTTTTAGATAAAAATAGTGGGTTTTCTCCATTTAGCAAAGAGAGAGTAATGAGAAACTCGATTTTTTTTTAATGAAAACGACTATGTTAAGTAATATGCAATGCTTTTTCTTATAATTTGAAATGATATATAGCAAATTTCAATATCAGTTACTTCAATTTTCAATATCGGTTACTTTATGTTATGTTACCCATGTTATAACATTTTTCAATATCCTTAACATTTTATAAATATCAACCCACTCTTTATTCCAATTTCAATAACAACTAAATACGCATATCAACCTACTCTTTATTCCAATTTCAATAACAACTAAATACGCTGGACGGAAAAGAAAGCCATAATTTATTCCAATTTTAATAACAACCACTCTTATATCCAATTTCAATAACAACTAAATAAGTTGGACTGAGCAGAAAGACATAATTTATTCCAATTTCAATAACAACTAAATACGCTGGAGTGGGAAGAAAGCCAGAAAGCCATATAGTGGGTAGAATAAAAGTGTTGAGCAGATCTTTTGCCAAAACCAAAATAAAATGGTATGGGATTGCGTAACGGTGCTAATAATCCATCAACTCCATTTTATTCATTGCACCTGCACTACCTTTAATTACAATAGTAGGCCTTTAGCCAAATTATTTTTCTATTCTCTCATAAATCCATCTTATTTAGCAACTATTGAACTACCTTGCACTATTGAACTACCCTGAAGGAACAAGCACATTAACAACATGCTTTGAATGAATGAAGTAGAGAAAATAATTTTTGAGAAAAATTAAAAACATGTTTATATGGTTTGAAAGCTTGAAAGCCCTTCAGTGCTGAAATCTCACAGCTAATTTAGGATGATTGCGACGGTTGCACAGTTGGTTATCAGCAGTTGTATTGATGTAAAGTCATTTATTGTGGAATGAACATTTCAGGTGTATAAATCGAAAAGAAAAATAAGACGGTTATAGTAATAATAAATGGACTATGTAATGCCATAGGAAACCGCGCTTGTCTAAAAAGTTGATGGTACTAATTCTTAACAAAAAAATTTGATAGACATTGGGTTTTTTTTAAGTGTCTCAGTGAGTGAGTAAATGTAAATATATTGTTTCACTCAGTAATTGTAAATATATGGAATAATTATAAAAAAAAATTGGTAGACATTGGTTTTTTTTTATTCTCATTAAATGTAAATATATTGTTTCACTTATTAATTGTAAATAAATATATGGAATAATTATAAATAAAGATTTGGTAGACATTGGGTTTTTTTTTACGTGTCTGGGTGAATAATTGTAAATATATTGTCTTACTCGGTAATTGTAAATAAATGGAATAATTATAAAAAAAAATTGATAGACATTGGGTTTTTTTTAAGTGTTTCAGTGAGTAAATGTAAATATATTGTTTCACTCAGTAATTGTAAATATATGGAATAATTATTAAAAAATTTGGAAGATATTGGGTTTTTTTTATTGTTTCACTTAGTTATTGTAAATATATGGAATAATTATAAATAAAAAATTGGTAGACATTGGTTTTTTTTACTTGTCTCGGTGAATAATTGTAAATATATTCTTAGTAGTCCTCCCAAATCAATGAATGTGATTTAGTCTTCATAACTTGTATTTTTGAATACATTTTACTTTTTAACATTTACCTAATCACATTTCATATTGTGAGTTTGCATTTTTGCATTCCATTAGGTCTCCCACGTTGGGCACTGAGCAACCGCTTTGTGACCTCACAATTTTCTATGCAAACGTTTACAATGTCCCCGCAGATAAGCTACTATACTGTTCAGATTTTTTTTTAAATGGGATTTTGTGTTTCCATGCACTGTAAATTAAACAATAGGATTAGTTCATGCAATCTCATTTACCTCTTACTGTAGAAGAGGTTACATACAACTGGTAAAAAAGAAAAGGAGTATCTTTGAAGTACTTAGGCTTAAGCTCAAGTCCTTTGCCAAAGCAGAAAACAAATATTTTTGTTTATCTCGTGAGCCACACCCAATCTTCTCAAATGATAAATGCAGGTAAGCTACATGTACCGAAATACTGAATACGAAGAAAACTAATTTGGTTACTGTTAGCACAAGATTGGTTAAGGTGGCTATATGGATTTTGAGTTTTTTCTAAGTGCTAGCTTCACCCAGTGGTAAAAGGCACTACCTATGGTACGTTCAAGGCACATAAGTAAAATGGTTTTGTCATCATGAAATAACACACACTGCTTTGTACATATTCAAGATTGAAAGGCGCTGTGTTTTGACAATGCTACCCAAGCCTGTATGCAGACGCAACATAAGTAGTGCTACGTAAAGACACTGCATAATATTTCACAAAGAACAGAAGATGCATGCAAGTGCAACACAGTCGGGCGCTACCTACAGGCGCTACGTAATATTTTGGTAGAAAACGAATTCTGCAGAGTTATTTTACTAGTTTTGAGTCATTAGCTTAAAACATTTATTGTAAACAACTGAGAAGGTATTTTTGAAAACCGGAGGAGGTTTTTGATCATAACATTCCAAATAACAAAAACCTCTCTTAGTTTTTCAAAATGTGTTATGGTTTGAAAGATATTGGATATAGAAGTGGCGCTACCCACTTTGCACAGAGACGCTACCTAATTTCCTGTAATGGTCACGGATTTTGATATTTGCCTTGTTGGGAGGTTGCCACCTGTCAAGGAGGATTCGAATGGCTTCTCAAGGATCAGTTAGATGTCAAGGGACACCTGGACCTAAGATTTAGCTCCAACAAAGGCCTCATGCAATGAGGTGGAGACATTTTATTAATGACTTCCAACAAATCCCTGAAAATTAGCAGTTTGTTGGATTTTTGTCTCTTTGATTGTTTCCACCTATCTCCAAGGTTTAGAATCCAATGGAGGATATGGGATTCGACCTCCTTAATTCATTTGGATGTTATTGTCTATTTAAAGAAGGAAAGATCTCTTGAAGAGGGGGAGGGATGATCCAAGAGAGGCTAGAGAGAGTAGGAGTAGGCAGTTTTTCTGTGTATGTTCATTTGTAAGCCTCTGGGAATTTTATGATTGTAAGAATTACTGTTATTGGAGACTCATGAGAGCTGTGATTTCAAATTGTAACTCTTCTATTTATATTTCTTCTTATTTGAATATATTGCAGATTTGAGGATCAAAGGATGTCAATGATTTATGGATCCCTAAGCAACAAAGGATCTCCTGTATTTTCCCCATCAATCATTGTTTATATTCAAGTATTTGTTGATTCATTAAATTGAGAGGATCTTTGTTTAGTGAACATTCTACTTTATGTTTTCCTTCTTCATTTTTCCACTTATCAGCATATAATCTTGTTTTCTGTTGAGCAACTTTTGTGCCTTCGAAGAGTAGGATGTTTGTGACTCCATTGTCCATTGGTGTAACATACTGATCTGTAGCTTGCATCCCTCTCTCTTTCTTTCTCCATCTTGCTTATCCACCTATTCAAAACCAGATTATCTTTTACATTCTGATGGGTGCTGAGCTTACACTTTAGCAGTCAAAGTGTGACTTTCAGTGCTAACATTTTTGGCGCCGTTGCCGAGAATGAATTTGAGTATATTGAAAATCTCCTTGGGAAGAATGACATTGCACAGCTCCATCTTTAGATGGTGACTGAAGTTGGACACCTTCAAGACTGCACATTCACCATGGCGACCTCATTGTTCAGAATATGTTGGTGACTCTACTAGGGATGAGAAAAATCAAGTGGCTATGAAGGCTATCCTGGCTAGGAGGTTTGCCCCACTCAATTTCTTAGTCATAGATGGTTATCCACATCTTGTGCCTCAAATTGATGAATGGCAAGATTTGCTGCCTAGATTTTATGAAGGTGATGATGACAACCCTTTTGAGCATGTTCATGAATTTCATGCTTTGATGCAACAACTTGACATCCATCATGAAGATATATTGATGAAAATGTTCATGTATTCATTGGAAGGCGATGCGAGGCAATGGTATAGAACACTCCCTGCTTTTAGTATTTCCTCTTTGAAGGACTTTCATGATGTTTTTTTATTCTCATTGCAAGATAATTTATCCAACTAAAAGACTTTTTGAGAATTGTTGTGAGGGGTGTGCATCATATATTCAAGATTGAGCAAGTGATTCCTCTAGTAGTGATGATGAAGGGGATGATTATAGAGAGCAAGACTTAGATGATGAGTTTCATAATGCTTTTCCTAAATTTGAAGAACAAATGCATCATTCATATCAAAATCTAGGTCCCCAAGAGAATGATCAATATGGACAATCCATCATTTCCCTTTCTCCTCCTTTTCTCAATTCTTTAAGTCAAGAGGTCATCTTAGGTTCAGATTTATTTCATCATGAGAATAATGTTGCAGCTTGTCATGAACGAATTCATAGCTTACCAGTTGTTGTTGTAATCCCTCATATTGTTAATGAACCAGTGTGCCATGATTTGCCAAGTTTTGATGACTATGAGGATGTTTCACTGAACAACCAACTGTCCCAGCTATTGTACTATTCCCCTCAGCCATTAACAGTCAAATGGTCATTGATTCACCTTTGTATGATGATTATGAAAATGATTTCCATGAACAATTTGTTGAAGACCTTATATCAGAAAAGTACTCTTCCCATCAAAGCAACAATAGCTTGTTTCAACCCTCATGTCATATTTTTGTTACTGAAAAAGAAGGCGAAGATGATAATCTAAGTTTAGAAGGTAAAAAACTGAGAAATTGGGACCATAAGCCAAGCTATGATGAATATCCCTCACAATCAGAAGATAAGATAGAAGAATGTAGTTTCCCAAGCACTTTTAATTGTGATGAACTGCCCTATCAACCCCCTATTCCTCTTAAAGACACAAGCTCAGTTTCATCAAGCAACCAAGATCAAATGCCATGTGATCAAATGAGAAAGGTTGAAATTAAAGAAAGACAAGCATCACTAAGCCTTTTTCCTAATACACCTCATGATCAGGGGTGGACCAAGGCCATATGCATTGAGGATGAATCAGAAAATCAGCAAGCCATACAACAACCAAGAACAGTGGAGGAAGGACCTAATGCAATACTTTTCCTTTTTACATAAAGCAATGTTGCAGGGGCAAGTATTGATGATGTTTTTCAGGATCCATTTGTAGCCTGTCTACAAGCAAAAAGTGGGCCTAGGCTCATTGATTTCTTCAATGGAAAGTGTATTGCCAATTGTTTCTTTGACGCGCCTTCAAGTAAGAATTATCCCTAGTGCTTAAGGAAACACATTTCAAAGCTTCAAACAATTTAAAAAATGATGAAATGGCTTCATTTGTTGTTTCATGTAACTTGAATGCTTCATTTTTCCAATAATTAGAGTAGGTGTGTGCAATAAGCTTGCTGAACAAACATCGTTTTCTTCATTTTTGTCAGTTTCAGTTTTCATTTTCATTTAGTTTCAGCTGAAGTTCACATATCAAAGCAGATTGCAGAGGTTAAAGGTTGAGAGCATGACTCCACAAGCCCAAAGGATAAGGCACTGAAACTACAAGAGTTCTTAGAGCCTCAGAGGGAGGACTCTATCCCCCATGGAGCCTATGTTAGCACAAGATTGGTTAAGGTGTCTATATGGATTTTGAGTTTTTGCTAAGTGCTAGCTTCACCCAGTGGTAAAAGGCACTACCTATGGTACGTTCAAGGCACCTAAGTAAAATGGTTTCGTCATCATGAAATAACACACACTGCTCTGTACATATTCAAGATTGAAAGGCGTTGCGTTTTGACAATGCTACCCAAACCTATATGTAGATGCAGCGCAAGTAGCGCTACGTAAAGGAGCTGCATAATATTTCACAGAGAACAGAAGCTACATACAAGTGCAACACAGTTGGGCGCTACCTACAGGCACTGCATAATATTTTGGCAGAAAATGAATTGTGCAAAGTTATTTTACCAGTTTTGCGTCATTAACTTAAAACATTGATTGTGAACAACTGAGAAGGTATTTTTGAAAATTGGAGGAGATTTTTGTTCATAACATTCCAAATAACAAAAACATCTCTCAATTTTTCAAAATGTGTTATGGTTTGAAAAATATTGGATATAGAAGTGACGCTACCCACTCTGCACAGAGGCGCTACATAATTTCCTGTAACGGTCACGGATTTTGATATTTGCCTTGTTGGGAGGTTGCCACCTGTCAAGGAGGATTTGAATGGCTTCTCAAGAATCAGTTAGATGTCAAGGGACACTTGCACTTAAAATTTAGCTCCAGCAAAGGCCTCATGCAATGAGGTGGAGACATTTTATTAATGACTTCCAACAAATTCTTGAAAATTAACAGTTTGTTGGATTTTTGTCTCTTTGATTGTTGTCACCTATCTCCAAGGCTTAGAATCCAATGGAGGATATGGGATTCGACCTCCTTAGTTCATTTGGATGCTATTGTCTATTTAAACAAGGAAAGATCTTTTGAAGAAGGGGAGGGATGAGCCAAGAGAGGCTAGAGAGAGTAGGAGTAGGTAGTTTTTTTGTGTATGTTAATTTGTAAGCCTGTGGGCATTTTATGATTGTAAGCATTACTGCTATTGGAGACTCATGAGAGCTGTGATTTCAGATTGTAACTCTTCTATTTATATTTCTTCTTATTTGAATATATTGCAGATTTGAGGATCAAAGGCTGTCGATGATTTATGGATCCCTAAGCAGTAGAGGATCTGCTGTATTTTGCCCATCAGTCATTGTTTATATTCAAGTATTTGCTGATTCATTAAATTGAGAGGATCTTTTTTTAGTGAACATTCTACCTTATGTTTTCCTTATTCATTCTTCCACTTATCATCATATAATCTTGTTTTCTGTTGAGCAGCTTTTGTGCTTTCGATGAGTAGGATGTTTGTGACTCCATTTCCCATTGGTGTAGCATACTGATCTGCAACTTGCATCCCTCTCTCTTTCTTTCTCCATCTTGCTTATCCACCTATTCAAAACCAAATTATCTTTTACATTCTGATGGGTGCTGAGCTTACACTTTAGCAGTCAAAGTGTGACTTTCAGTGCTAACAGTTACAAATTGGAAAATTGAGTTATGTTTGCAATGGGTGTTTGTAGTGACTCTTCCAATCAGTCTGACTTTTTCCATACAGTGGTTTTTAGAGAAAAAGAATGACAAGCTCTACTGAAGAGCACCTTTACACTCCTCTTCGATGATTGTATTGTGTTATTCTTATAATATTATTTTAAGAATTTAAGGGATTCTTGTACATTTTTGTACGGAAATTTCCTAATTTTGTCAACATAATTCAAGAATTCGAGTAGAAAACTCAATATTGAATAGAATAAGTTAATCTAACCTCTTTGAATGGGCGGACACAATTATCTGTACACATAAAGATATTTTCAAAAATGGGAATCAGTTATATTATATTTGCAAGTAGAACTCGCAAAAGTTTTTAAGTGTATGATGGCTTTCAAGATTCGATGAAAAAGGTTTCTCTGATCAAAAAATTTGTTTTGGTTTTTTAATATTTGTTCGTGCAATGAGATCTGAGTGGGTATCTCATTTTTAAAATCCCTTTTAGAAAAACAAAGTCGTCCCAGTTCATAGTCGGAAGAAGATTTTCGTGTCAGTTTGCCTGAATATAAAAAAAACAACTTATATTTATTAATCACCATATTATGTATCTTAACATCATGAAGGAACTGTTATAAATTGAGCACATTTGCTTCACAGACATGCTTATTAATCACCATATTATGTCTCTTAATATCATCAATATTTAAATTAAACAAGACATAAAAATTGAGCAAATGAGCATCATCAGACATGCATACTAATCACCATATTATGTGTCTTAATATAATAGATACATTAATTAAACAATTATAAATTGAGGAAATGAGCTTCATCAGAATGTTTTTTTATTCTGGCTAACAATATCATTGCTACAAGGAGGTGATGGAATGAACAAATAAGCTTCATCAGACTTTTTCTTCATTCTCGCTGACAATATAAACAATTATAAATTGAGGAAATGAGATTCATCGAACTTTTTTTCATTCTGATTAACAATATCATTGCTACAAGGAGGTGATGGAAAGAGCAAAAGGAGGTGATGGAAAGAGCAAATGAGCTTCATCAAACTTTTTCTTCATTCTGGGTGACAATATAATTGTTGCAATGAGGTCAACCATTTCATATTTTTCAGTCATTTCATCTTACCAATTGTAAGCCTTTCGGCATTCACCACCAACGATTTAGCGACTGTGCTAGTTAGGTCAAAAGGCATATACCTATTTGAGATTTTCACAATTAATGATCTTTTAATCTTAAATTCTAATCTGATGGCTACACATTGAAAATGCTGTTATATTTTTAGTCGTCCTCCAAAATCAATGAGTCAGATTTATTGTTGATAACTTCCTTGCATTTATGAATGCATCAGTTACCATGTTTACTTTTTAACATTTACCTAATCATATTAAGAAATTACTGTAACATTATATGATTGCCACATTTAAATAATTAGCCTTTGAGATTACCATGTTTAGGAGACACTTCTTCAACTTCATTATTGGAAATTATAGGTATCACATAGGCAAGCCACGTTTCCATGCTATCATGGATTTAATCAACTGTCCCTGCATTTCCTCTACCTCAGATTTCCTCAGCTGTCTGCCAGTTTCACTACCTTAGTTGTCTGCCCGTTTCATTTCCCATTGTCTACCTCATTCTGTCTGCCCGTTTCATTCTCTACCTCATGTGGATTGTCAATAGTCAGGCTGAGGGTTTTAACACAATATCTAATGCATTAAGCAATACTAAAATGTCTCTGCTGGAATTGTTTTCGTGAGCACCCGTTCCGATTTCGGTTCAAACCCTAGAGCTACCAAAAGTATTATGAAAGGTGTAATTATTCTTCATCCCTTTGTCACTGCAGGTTACATGGATGAGATGTGGAGGGTTTGTTTTCTGTGAGGGATTTAGCCACTATTTGTGCGATGGGCTGGAAAGTTCGCAGTTTCTTCATGCATGGTCAAAGATGGATAGAGGGGAACCAAGGTTTCAATTCGTTGTGTGTGGGGAGGCATTCACAAGTATTTTATAATTTTATAGATAATTAGGTTTTTTTTAACTACACGGGAGTTTTACCAGTTGTAAGTCTTTCGGTGTTCACCAGCCGGGAGTTAGCGGTTGTGCTACTGGTAAATATGTGGACGCATACTGTGGCTATGCACAACAAAATATGTAATGGGAAACCATGTTTGGCTCATGGGAGAATATACAATTGGGTGCGTGCAATGGGAAACCATGTTTGACTTTTGGGAGAATATACAATGAAAATTGAAATTATTACAATTCCATGTGTTAAAGTAAGGAACATTATCCAACAAAGGATAGATAAATGTCCATGAGTAAATGATTTCAATCTCTAGTTTCTTGCCAAATTTGATGAGAACGGAGTTTGATTATGGGAGACTCTCAAGTCTAGACATGATGATACCAAATCCATGCAGCTGAGCGAGGGGTCGCACATAACCTTTGTTCTGTGAACACTTCTATTGCTGCCACTTTTTGGTAAACTGCAACCTCTATTGCTTTTCAGTAAAAAGGTTTTGGAGCTATCTCAATACCCGACGATGTTGTTAGGTTTTGGAGCTATCTCAACACCCGACTATGTGCTAATGATATCAATTCAAATCAAAATTCGGAGCATCTATATATTTAGATATGGAATCAAAATGTCTGGTGAAGTTCATGTAGGAAGGACACTACACGCACCTCTTTACATTGCTCGAGAAACCACTCCTCCCTGTGCCCATTCTTCATTGCAGAGTTTGAAGATTCGACATTTTAAATGACAATCAAGCGAGGGTTTGAAGTGCTCTTCTTTAGATCTTTATTATCATTTTTTTTATATAGGATTCTCATCTGCACAGGTCTAAAGAAAACCAAATTAATAGTTTAGTAAACATTCACAATATACTAAGGCTTGCAGCGCTTGCTTTTCATCATCTCTGTCATTAATATTATATCTGTTACCATTAACCATTAAAATTAGCAAAAATTCCAATACAGGTCTTTGATTCTTTTTTATCGAAATTAAGTTTTCTATGGAAAATTTATGTTATAAACATTTATGAGATTTAAGTGTTTGTCATTCTTTTAATTGATGTGGACAAGTTGTCGC
>CBVK0102216656.1:0-24677 GCA_900067695.1 Picea abies
TCCTTGGAGGGTATACCCACAATTATGTGTGGGAGCTTGCACCAGGGTGTAAGTCCGTTAAGCAGGTCATCAGTGTAACTTTTCCACCCTAGCCCAGCCCCTTCTCATCTCATTGTTGCGACGTTGGATTTCATCACCAACTAGTAACTTTGGAATTAGAAGGTCTTGTTTTCTTGGTGTTGTTTCCTAGATTTTGTTTACTAGCGCATGTTGTTTGTTTACCAAAGTTGACCATACGATTTTATTCATAAGTTTGTCACTCATTTACAATAGCTCCTCCACTTCGTTCATGTAGAATACAGGTTTTATCTCCAGAGCATCTGGAAGGTTCTCAACCCTTGCCTACAAGTTCACCTGAGGGCTCTCCTCAGTAGAGTGAAGTCCAATCCAGCACCACGCCACAAGTGGAACAAACTCACTCTCTAGAACATTTATGAATTACCAATACTCGAGAGGACTTTCAACTTCACCCTAATTCTGAGTGACCATTTAGGCGATTGAATTCTTCCGGAGACTTAGTTGTTGTGTCTTCTGGATCACCGATTGGACCTTTTCCAGGCATAGAAGGCCAAGATCCTTTTTGGTCTATGGGGATTTTTCGACGGGACCTTTTTGGTCCAGGCTCACCTGTGATTTCCGAAATCATCTCACCTGTGACTTCTGAAATCATCTCACCTATGATTTCTGAAATATCTAGCCCAGAGACAATATTGTTTACTACTGCCTATTACTTTCCTAGTATGGACGCCCCGTGATCTGACCATGTCTTGACCATCCCTATAGAAATGACCCATCATACATATACTATGAGTGTTCACACCAGGTTTACTGCGGTTAGTCTCGCCTCCATCAGCACACCGCGAACGCCCAGCATCACCCCAACATTACCACCTGGATACTGTGCGTTGAATGTTTCCATTCCCACTCATATTCAAAACCCATCCGGCTCTCTTGGTGGTCCCTCTTCTTCTGGGCACTCTCTTCCCAGTTTTATTCTGACACTCCCTCAATTTCCTTTTGGAGGACCTTTCTCATCCTCCACTGGCAGTCTTAATCCTAGTGGCACTATTTTGTCATTCACACCAACTTACCAGATTCCCATCGGTGGACAATTTCACCAAGGTGGTATGACTCAACCCCCTCTTAGTGGGAAAATTCCGATTGGAATGCAAATCCCAATTGGAACACAACCCCCAATTGGAACGCTAACCCCAATTGGAACACCACCTTCAATAGGAGGACCGACCCCACCTTATGGACAAAACATACCTCTGTCCTTGGCCCAGTATTGGAATCAGTTGATACAACATCCTCCTCAATCAACTGGGGGGTAGTAGTTTCCAGTTGTGTCTGTGATACCCCCTAGTATAGGCCAACCATATCCAGGTACGTTCAATCCCATTTGAGGCTCGAATGCTCAAACTCACGTCCATGTTCTAAGATACAATCCCATGAGATACTATCCTCTCCAACCACCACCGAATCTGCCTGGGTCTTCACATTATATGCAGACTGCTTATGGTCCTACTAGTTTTCCAACAGGGCTTCCTCCCCAAAGCCACCAGTACCTGCAGGTGAATCGACAGTTACCCTTCTTGGCCACTTTGGATCTTCCGAATTTGTCAAGGATTTTGAATGATCCAATTCATCACTCTCCCTAATGGCCTTCTATACCAGCCAAGCTACCATTGGACATCCCTAAATTCGACGACAAAGTGGCAGGGGACCCGAACAATCACGTCATGAATTTTCACCTCTGGTGTTCATCCAACTCATTGATGGATGACTCTATTCGTTTACGTATTTTTCAACGAACCCTCATAGGTTCTGCTGCGAAGTGGTATATTGAATTACCACGAGGTTTCTTCATTGAATTCAACACCCTAGCTATGGCTTTCCTCACACACTACTAGTTATCGATCTGTTATGAAATGAGGACCGAGATTTTGAGTTCTTTCAAAAAAAACAAAGCCACTCATATATCCCATCACATTCATGAGTGGCGACAGAGACGACGTCTCATCAAACTCGAACTCCCTTATCAGTTGCTGGTAGAGTGGTTCACCAAATAATTTGTGAATGACATCGATCGTGACATCCCCATGGGTGGAGTAGTCACAGAAGAGTAGGCCATAAGTCGTGCTCAATACCTTGACCTCGTTTACTCACAAACAGGTACCCTTTACGATTTACTACCTAACTTACCTCGTCCTTCCACTTCCGCCACTTCAACTACTCTAGCTGCTTCGCATGCATCTGATGGTGTGATTGGCACTTTCCAGGCCCAGCCACATTCCACCTCAAGCACCAACCCCAAACTTACTTCTTCTAATGTTAAAAATGCTCCGTATCCTACCCCTCCCACCGGCAAGACTTTTGAGGTAAATGCAGTTCAATCTATCCCAGCCGGTAGAAAAAAATCCAAAAAGGGAAGGGGTAAGAATAAGGAGGACAAAAATACTTCTCAAGCAGAGCGAACCAAAACTACACCTGTTGACAATCGGGATAAGCACAAACCTCGATACCCTGTGGTGATGATCACTACACGAAGGATTTTCCATGACGCGTTGAGGTCACTAAGTTCCTTCAAGGGGCTCCAAAACCACCTGCTCTGACCGTTTTGTCCCAACCATTCCCGTCTCAACAATAGGCTCAGTTGGTCATTCATGACCAACCCTCATCTTATACTACATCCTATGTATTGATGTGTACTGGAGACTCAAAGCATAGTGACATTTCACTCACCACTTGAGCCAAAGATTAGTCTCCCTCTAAAGAAAACGTTGATGATCTACCTCCTTCCTTGGTACAACCCTCTCCCGTGACTCCACCTACCAATAGTCCTCTTCATCTCGAATGACCGAGCCTCGACATAGTTCTTCGACCCCCCCCAAAGGGCATCATTCAGAAATCGACTTTCAATCCTCATGCTCGTGCTGCCCAAAAATACAACATTGTTGAAGACTTGGCCCAAGCACCTTCTGTGATGTCAGCCCTTGAAGTCCTTCAAAGTTGTCCCACACAACGGAAGGAACTGTTGAAAGCTATCGGTGGAATCGATCCGACGGATACGAATTTAATAATTTTGACTTGGAAGATCACATTCCAAGGTTACCCCCTCAACTCGCATTCCAGATCCAAGTGATTGTCTCTGACAAAACCATTTGGTGAAGTGTTATCGATGAGGGTGCCTCAACGTGTGTTATGTCTCTTACCTGCTGGAAAGCCATTGTCTCTCCCTCTTTGAATGAATCCTAGAATACTCTCAAAGCCTTCAATGGCTTTGGTTTTAAGCCCTATGGTGTCCTTCCTTTGTTTCCCATCATGTTAGAAGGCAAAATAGTTCAAGTCGAAGTGAAAGTCTTTGATGCTCCCCTTGATTACAATCTTTTGCTTGGCCACAGCTGGATCGATTCCATGCACGCAGTTGGGTCGATGCTTTTCCATGTGGTACATTTCCCACATCAAGGCAAAGTAGTCACTGTCGACCAATTAGCCTTCTTTAATTCTGATACTCGTAATGGCAATGTACCGTTCATCGCTAAAACCCCACCGATTTATGAGAATGTTGGTGTAGGCCTTCTAAAAGACTCTTTGTTAATGGGTACTTTCCCCATTCCACTGCCTGATGTTCCACGCTCATCCGTTGCTTCAATCAACATGATCTCCACCTCGATTCATGAACTTCCTACGTCTCATAACCCCTGGATAGTACCTGACCCTGGAGATCATCTTCGTTACGGTGACGAAATGTCATTAAGTCTGATTGAATCTGCCTATTAGGCCATTCAATCAGTAACCTCTTCTACCCCCTCTCTTGGTGAGTTATCTCCAGATCCTTTCCGTGTCATTTTTCCCATAGATGAGATGATCATGTCTGTTATGGAGGACACCCCTTGGGACGATGGACATCATCATTCCATCCTCTTCCTAGAGAAACATACCATTGAGAACTACCAACGGGTCTTGACCCCATCGATCATTGTCATCATCTCAACCGTTCCTGAGTCTGCACACGATGTGTTTTCTGAAGGGAACTTAAGCAATATCTCACCCACTATTCCCCTCGACATATCTATCAAACCTGGAATTGTCGAAAATGTCCATATCCGAGCTTTGTGTTCTTCTGAAGAAATTGTCACCTACACATCCCTTTTCAAAGAGTTTCGTGACATCTTCGCCTGGAGCTACGAATAAATGTTGGGTATCGACCCTGAGATTGTGATACATGAGATCAAGACATACCTCAACGCTAAACCCGTCCGGCAATGACTTCGTCCAGTTCACCCACGTAAAGCGGCTGCTATCAAGCTCGAAGTCGAGAAATTTCTTAAAGTCGGATTTATTTATCCGGTGGCTCTCACTGACTGGGTTTCCAATCTTGTCCCAATCAACAAGAAACAAGGCACAATTCGTGTATGCATTGATTATAGGGATATCAACAAAGATTGTCCCAAAGACAACTTTCCAACCCCCTTCGTCGATCAGATTGTCAATGATTGTGCCGGAAGTGAAATCTTCTCTCTGATGGATGGTTTCTCCGGGTATAATCAAATCAACATTGTTCCCAAGGATCAACATAAGACTTCTTTTATTTGTCCTTGGGGTACTTTTGCCTATCGAAAACTCCCTTTTGGTCTCAAGAACGCTGGTGCAACTTTTCAACGTGCTATGTCTTATTCATTCCATGATATCAAGCACATTGTTCAACCATATATGGACAATTTGCCCGCTCACTCAATGCACTAAGTCGATCATCCAACCCACCTCTGAGCCATTTTTGTCCGCTGTTGGTTCTACCGTATACGTTTGAATCCTCATAAGTGCATTTTTTGCGTCGAATCCAGCCGACTTCTAGGTTTTATTGTTTCGCATCAAGGGATCAAGGTGGATCCTTTAAAGGTTGAGGCAATCCTTAATCTCCCTCCTCCTTCTACACTTCGCCAGTTACAAAGTTTACGGGGGAAAGAAAAATTTCTTCGTCGTTTTATCCCAAATTATGCCGAGATAACTCATGGATTTACGTGGCTACTAAAAAAGGGGTCCGAGTTCGTATGGGATACCATCGCCAACAATTCTTTCGAAGCTTTGAAATTGTCCCTAATGCGTGCTATGCTTCTCTTTCCCCTGATTACAGTTGCGATTATTTCCTCTACCTATCTGCCTCAGATTACACCATTGGTATGGTTCTCATCCAAGAGGATGATGCTAACAAAGAACATGTTATCTACTACTTGAGTTGAAATCTAACACCTACCAAAATCAAGTATTTACATGTTGAAAAACTGGCCTTGGCTATCGTCCAAGTCGTCCAACTCTTTTGGCACTATATCCTCTCGCGCAAAACTACAGTGATTTCTAACTGCAACCCTATGCAACACATTCTCACACATCAATTTCTAGGGGGAAAATACTCCAAATGGATCGTCATACTCTAGGAGTTTGACTTGGAATTCGAACGCGCTAAGTCCAAGAAGTCCTTAGTCTTTGTTGAGTTGATATGCAACTTTCCCTATTCTAAAACAGAAAATGTAGCAGTTGATTCATTGCCCGATGAATCCCTTTTCCTCATCAGCACTGATGATCTTTGGTATGGTGATATCATCATATATCTCCAAACCCAGAATTTTTGGCCAACTTTGTCTAGTACTAACCGACGTCGAATACGCTACCAAGCCCATCAATATATTATCCTCAGGGATACTCTTTATCATCGGGGGATTCACTCTGTTTTACGACGTTGCCTAACATTCGATGAAGCTGAGAAAGCATTGAATGACTGCCATTCTGGAGGATGTGGTGGTCACATGTCTAGGTTTGCTACTGCCTAGAATATCTTACGAGCAGGGTATTTTTGGCCTTCTTTATTTAACGACTGCATAATCGCCGTTCAAAAATGCCATGCTTGCCAAACCTATAATAACAAGATACGGTCACATCCCGCTCCTCTTCATCCTGTTGTCTCCATTGGTCCCTTTGCGAAATGGGGCATCGATTTCGTGACATGTCATGCTCACTAGGGTGGGGAGCATAGATATATTATTGTAGCCGTTGATTACTTTACGAAATGGGCCGAGGCGATGTCGACATTTGACAACACTGGAAAGACTGCAACATTATTCATTTTTAATCATGCCATAGCTCGTTTTGGTGTTCCCCAGGATATCATCACTGATCACGATAGCCACTTTAGAAACTTCATGATGTCGAAACTAACTGAAACGTTGGGTCTTCACCATGAAAAATCAATGCCCTATTACCCACAAGCCAATGGCCAAGTCGAAGCAATTAAAAAAGTTATCATAACTATGCTCCGACGAATGATAGGGATTCACAAAACAAGTTGGCACACAATGTTGTTTTCGTCATTGTGGGCTTACCGGAAATCCATCAAGTCCGCTACTAGGTTTACACCTTTCCGGTTAGTCTATGGTTTGGAAGTCATTCTCCTGATTGAATGCGAGATACCCTCTTTAAAACTAGTTGTTGAACTCCTACCAAACACTTCTGCTGAGGAAGAACATCTATTGTATCTTATGTGATTAGACGAAACTCGACGCAATGCTACCCTAGTCATAGAAGCTCAGAAAAAATGTGTCAAGGCCCAATACGAAAAACATGTAAAGCCTCGCATTTTCTCTGAAAGAGATCTTGTTCTCCTCTATGAACAAGATCGAGATATGCTAGGAGCTAGAAAATTCGAAGCCATGTGGCAAGGTCCCTATATCATTCGACGAGTTTTGGAAAAAGGAGCTTATGAGTTAGTATATTACGATGGTATCCCTTTGAGTGAAGCCAGGAATGGGTTGTACTTGAAGAAGTACTATGCATAAAATTATCTGTGCATGAGTACTTGTATTTTTATTCTATCATACTTCTTGTGTGTTACCATAGCTTGCTTTTGTCGTTATCTGGTCTCTGCCCTTATGTGACATTGTGTTTGATTTCCAGATGTAGGAGTCTTCGCTACCCTATATTGGCTTCGCTGATGGCGCTAACCGTAGTACTCAGAACCTTGCTTTCACTACATGGGCAATTTATGCCCCTACAAATGAACTTGTCTCATTACGAGGTGTGTGTCTCGGCCGTGCAACCAAAAATATTGCAAAGTATAGCACCATTATCAAATTGTTGATTGATTCTATCTCGCTCGGAATCCTTCATTTGGTTGTGCGCCTCGATTCACAGCTTGTACTACTACAGTTAAGTAATGTCTATACTATTCGAAGTCCTACTTTGTTATGGGTGTATTTGCGAATTCGCCTCTTGGAACGTTATTTTGAATATATTGAATATCAACATATTCCTAGGTGTCTAAATACATTAACTGATGCATTGGCTAACTATGTATTATACAAACATTTGGATCATTTATAAATCAATCGCATCAATTTTCACAACACAAGATAAACCGGTAGAATCCGTATGTATATATAATGATCAAAAGATTTTTTACAAAAAGTTTTGTCTGAAGACCAAAATGTCAAAATCTGAAGCTCATAGATTCTACAAAGTGATGTCATGGATGACGTTCATGGTAACACATGACTTCTCGGGAAACCCTACGAAGCAGTCGACCAATGGACTCTGGCACTCCTACTATGTGACACTGATAACGTCGTGGAACCTCTCCAAGAGGCATGTCTGGAATATCTGTTATCAAACCCTCTAGGTTTTGTTCCACTGCTTGATAATCCTCGGCTTCCCATTGTGGCACTAGCGCTACCTCTCCTCTTTGTTGAATAGGAGAAGTACCAGGAGGTCGGTAAGGTCCCACATCTGTGTCATCAAAAATGAATTTTGTATTTAGTCTTTGGACAAACATATAAAAAACATTTGAATATAATAAAATTCACAAAAACATTTAAAAGGAAAAAATGTGTACTTCTTAGCAAGTTCCCCCCACTGAGCACCCTCAGGCATGACCAAGTTTGTATCTCTTCAAAAATCTATATCTCTTCAAAAATCTACCCTGCCATAAGCATAATCATCGACCATTAACATCTGTGGTCGCAACTAGTCGAAGAAGGTATCATCATACTTGATAATTGGTCCATCTACGTGCCGGGCCATGAGCTGACACCATCTCAACATTCTTGGATCTGTTGGGGCCAGTAAATCCCACTCAACCTGTAGCCTCAGTAATGGAACCCTCTCGAGAAAGAAGGACACTAACAAAGACCTGTACCCGAATTTCTTCAGGTTTCCTCGTCTGCATTTGGTCAACTTCCTTTTCATGCTACAAAGCACAACATCTGCCCAGTTAAAAAATCGAGGCTCAGTACACTCTATGGCATACTAAAAGTAACTCTGGAGGGCCATGTGAGGAGTGGAGCTCCCAGCCATATGAGCAATGGTGAACACAATAGTGTGCAGGGTCAAATCCTGCACTACCCAAATAACTACTTTCCCTTTCTTCCTCTCTGCCTCTAGAACATAGTGTAAGCGATAGTACTCACTCATGGGTAGCCCACCACCTCTGCTACCAGTCAGGTTCATGTGGTACCCACACCGTGACAGTCTTGTCAAGAATTAAATGTCCTCAATGTCCAAGGACAATGTGTGCACCCCTACATGAAATACTTTCTGATCGGGATCCCACATATGCACAAGGTACTCCAATAACCTGATTTGGGCCGTCATGCCCGGGATACAAAAGTACTTTAGAAGACCATAGTTTCTCAAAGTGGCAATGGTGGGTGGATGATTTCCAACAATGGCATTATCTTCTTCATGCTCCCTTTCGCGCCATTCCAGAACCATTGTGATGGCCAAATACCTGCATAAGAAGCACAAAAAGAAGATTAATAACTCTATTCACAAATTGGTATCTTTTCATTGAGCAAATTTTTAAAAAACTTTTACACTTTGTGGTTCTCGCAGGTGCCTTTTAGGCATAGTGAGAGGTTCTCGCAGGCACCTTTGGGCTCACCTGCGAGAATGACCCATTCTCGCAGGTCCCATGTATCTCACCTGCGAGAATGGTTGAGCACAATAATAGCCACCAAAACCAATTCAAAATGTGTTTTTTCCAATGAAAATGAAAATTTAAACCATGAAAAAGTAGAGGATAAAGAGCCTACCTCAATTTCGTTGACGGCTCGTCGAATGGATGCTCGTAATTCCCGCAATCTGACACCGAATTTTGAGGGTAAAAGAGGGGTTTTGGGGCTCAAATAGTGGTCAAGTTGAAATGATATGGTAAAAAGAGTTTTTACTTCTTTATATTCACTTTTATCATGCTATTGAATTTTTATAATTATTTATTTATTAAAACCTAATCCCTAATGCCCTTTTGAGTGTAACTTTTACAGGCGTAACGACTTCGATGTTCATATACAGGGATAAGGACATAGTTTTTCTTCTTCATCACATGTTTTGATTATTTTTTATGGTTTTTGTATAAAACGTCGAGCTTGGTCTTTGTCCGTTCTCACACTTGAAAATACATGAGAACGTGATCGAGCATACTTTTATCACTTTTTCGGGCTCAACAAGGTTATAAGAAAAAGGAACCCCCCTGGAGTCCTCTTTAAGCTCTTTTAAGACTCTCTAAACATGAAAAGATAGTCGAGCGACCTTGCTATTTTCACTCTCGATAAAGTATTTGAAGAAAGCATCTAATGGGCGATAATTTATCTCTTTTTCGGTCTCATCAGACTATTTTACAAAAAAGGAACTGAGAGAGTTCTCTTTTAAGTGTTTTTTCCAGACTCTATAATCATGAAAAACCTTCGAGTTTTCTATCTTTGGACTCGTTAAACAAACATCGACAGACCTGTAATGGGACCGAACCATTCCTTCCTAGGGTTCATTAAAAATACTCCGAAGGACTTATCTGAAGGATAATGTTATTTCAACAAGCATATGTTATCCTCCTCAAGATTGCATAAAAATAAAGAGGTACTCGCCAGAAATGGTGGGGGAAAATTTGGGAAAGGGATATGTTCTCGTCTTCATATTGATTGGTAGTAAGTGTCACTCTTGAACATGACACCCCCTATTCATTATATTTGAAGCCAGTTTGGGAAATCCATTTGTCTCTCATTCGATTTGCTACAAGGTCATACCGTGTGTCGTCTCTGAGTCAATGCTACCAAATCATTGGTCGTGTCGTTCATATGTTCAAGAGAATTTCATCTGAAACCTCTATTGAGTCAGCCATCTGTAGTTGTCCATTCTCTCCATGTCGGCCTTCCTTGTGTCCAGTCCAACTTACATCATACTCTATTTCACCTTCAAAATCTGTTACTCATTTTGTGTCATTGATGAGGGATACATCAAGGCCCTCCTATGATGAGTTTTGTTCTGTCGACCTCAGCTCATTATCCGGAAACAAGACTTAGAAATTCTTTAGTACCTTGGAACTTGCATGCCTCAATGGCAGGTTTCCTCGCTTTTGACAATGGGTTTACATCATTGACCCCTGATTGAAAGATTTTGTTGATATTCGACCTCAACTCATTCATTCACACTCGATGGATTGTACTAGCATACCTTGGGAGTCATTGACATTAATAGTGATTTCCCTCTCACTTGTTAATGGTTTCACAATGACTGGTAATCAAGTGGTTTCTGCCATGTTCGACTTCAACACATGTAATCACATGGTTAGATCCGTACTTTTGGGAGACAAGATTGAAGACCCTGGATATCATCTCTTTGTCTAGGTTGCGATGGAGTATGTATAATTTGTGACACATAGATCCACTTTGTATGTCTCGTGGCTATGTCGTCTCAATTTGAATTTTCTCGCATAGATCCACAGTGTATTCTTGGTGGCTATGCTATATTTTGACAGCATGGATCCACAGTGTATGATTGGTGGCCATGACCTATGTCTATAATGTCATCCATCTATGATCTGAGTATGGGAATGCCTACCTCAGAATTAATATATTTGATATTCTGCAAATTCCTGGTTGTTTGCAAGTTTCCAATTAGGTGTGCTCCTAGTTTCTGACACACACATGCAGTTTATAAAGTCTTTCAACTGTCACTAGATTTTGCCTCATACTTTTGGGGGAATTCTTTTATCCATGATTTTGGTCAATCTTGATGGTGTATTGATGATGGTATACTCAGGCTACTCATAAGAAATTTCTCCTGAGAAAAATGACATTCATCTCTTCCCAGAAAACTTACTTTTGAAGAGAGTTCACAGGTTGCTAATATCCTAGGGTGCGAGAATAACCCATTCTTGCAGGCTGCCTTCAGCTAGGGTGCGAACTTCTCACACTGTGCTACATAGCTAGGGTGCGAACTTGTTCTAAAGCTTGGAAAAAGATGAAGTCTCTATGGTTCTAGAAGGGAATCTTCTAGAAGAATGGGTTGGCATCTGGATGGTTATCCTTTTACTGGTTTCCTTGATATTGTGGGATCATTCTTATCCAGGTAACCATCTCATTCTCTCCTATATATTGATGGAATTATCATGAAAAAGGTGAAGCAAGATTCATTGGAGAATTGGTGAAAGAATTGTGTGAAGGACTTAGCTTGAACAGGAGCTTGGAGACTCTAACAAGTCTATCAAGAGGGATTTGATCTTCTTCATGCAAGGATCGAGAAAGTGTGTGTGTTGGAGCTAAGAGCCACCGAAAGGAAGCTTGCAACATCAAGGCGATCAGGTTGTATCTTCTACTTTCGATTAATATGATACAGTGGCATGTCCTTTTCCCATAAAGTCATTCTCACTTTGTTGTGTAATTCCTTGATCATACACATAAGTTGACAGTTGAATATATTTTGCTATCTTCACTTTGGTTGGTTTGTGTTGTCTTGGTCTTGACCTCACGAGATCACCGGAGCAAAGCGGGAGCAACATATACCCTAGGAAGTGATACAAAGGTATGTTACTTGTTCATTCCTACTAGCTAATTCAATGGTCATAACTTAGGGAAAGAGTCACGTCCTATCCTATTTTTTTCTAGATCCAGGTGGATCTAGGGAGATTTGTTAGTGTCCACACCTACCGATTAGTTCGATAACATGGCCTCCCTTGGTAATCGGACCTGCAGTGGGAGTCTGATGGTCATTGAATTCTATGAAGGTGTGTCCACATCCTATTCTCATGTATATGGTACCGACACAAGCCTCAACCTCAACACCAATGGAAGGAGCCTTAATACTTATGTTATGGCCAAGAAGAGTTGCAACAAATCTGCACACTGCTATGGGTTTTGGAGGAATAGCTCCATTTGTTCCTATAATGACATTTCACTTTTTCCTGAGGTTGTATCAGGTTCCGTATGAACTGTTGGCACATGGACGACCCAGGGTTCAACGCTTCAACAACACACCAATAAAACCCTAACTACCGGCCCTTTTGGAAACACCTACGAAACAGATGAAGTCTCACCTGAGGTAGAGGCAGGGGTGGTTTCAAGACTCAGGTGTCTGCAACCTTAGCTGGGACATAGATCTATGATTCTTACTCTTATCAAGCACTTTAGCATAGATCATTCATCAATATTTAAACCTCATGGAACTCTGCATATGGCATAGAGAACCACAAAAATCACTTAGATCTAGGTTAAGTTAGTACTTAGCAAGAAAAAAATAGGTCTAGCACTCATCACTTTCATATATGTCAATCTATACCCACACATCTAAGAAGCACAAAGAAAAGTGGATCTATCTAAGTATATCATAGCAAAGCACATAGCATAATCATATCAAGCACAACACATGGAAAGAAACCAACACATTAGGTTGAAGCACCGAGCACAACACACAGAGTTACTGTGGTTCACCTCCACCCTGGGGCTACATCCACAAAGTCTTATTCTTCTTTATTATCTTTGGTCAATCGAGTTACAACACAGAGCTGACACTTGTACTCTGCATAGGACAGGAGATCTACGTGCACCTCGCCAGATCCTCCTTCCTCAAGTAGATCTAGCACAGAGCCTTCTTACAATCCATGCACTCAGCACTTACAACACTTGTACTTAGCTCTGCAATTCGGTCACAGAATACACAAAACCTTTACTAGAACTTATCTTATCTTCTCTCCCTCTCTTACATTGCTTAGCTACTTATTTATACTTTACAAAATAAGCCTAAACATGGGTAAAACCATGGGTCGACATTCCTTTCCCATTACATTAACCCAAAACCCTAAAAGGGCCCCAAAAGTGGGCCGAGATCTTGTGATCTCTGCTTCGCCTGGTGCTCCATTTTTGACAAGCTGTCGAAGTCCAAAAATGGTCAAATATGACCAAGTGTTCCTTAAAACTTGGTCAAGGGCCAACAGGCCCCCAAAACTCACCTGTGACTTGTTCCAAGTCACTCTGGTCTGATCAAATCTACTTTGAATGTCTCAAGCTTGGCCCGAGCTACATCAACCTGCTACAGTACGACAACCTCTTGCTCAGTGAACTCCTCGATCACTGCATTGTTTACTGGTCCTTCCATGCATTCTTCTACGGTGATGACAACCTATTCAAGATCGGCTACCTGGCTCTCAACTTCAGTGAACAGTTAGCATGCTTTCTCTTGGAGTGGTTGAAGTCATTGAGCGACTTCCATCACTTTATTTTGCAGCATGTGTACTTGTTGTTGGGCAGTGCATTGTTCTAGAAATCACTTCATTCTTTCAACTGGGGTCAAGGCCTTCAGTTGTGCCTGTAGAATATCTGCATGTTGCTTTGATTCTTAGAGCTATGCCTCTAATGTCTACAATTCTGGGTTCTCTGGGAGGTTCTCATAAGTTTGGGCACTTCTAGTGCTCAACTGCTTACATTCCAAAGCCAAGTTTTTTAACCTATCAATTGAGCTACGGGCAGTTTCCTCCCTTAGATCTCTTACTTCTTGGGGAGTCTCGAGCACGGTACAAAGTTCTAGATTTTCGATGTTCTTCTAAAGTTGTTGGATTACTTCTTCAAGTTGTGCCACCTACTGTGGGACACGTTCTTCAATTTTCACTTCAATGATCATCACAGAGTGAAGTGTTTTGTGAACTCATTCTTGTACATCAAGTTTCTCTGCTAGAAATTGGTCCTTGCTTTCCTGTAACTATGATTTCTCCTCCTCCCACTTCACTTGTAAGGCAAGATGTTCCTGTTCTTCCTTCCTCTGTTGTACTATAAGTGCACTCTGTATTTGTGCCAAAGCCTGGGTGGCTTTCATTGTGTCTTCTTGATCTCGCTGAAGGCAAGCTTTGACTTTCTCGGTGATCTGGCGTAATTGGGTGGGCTCATCACCTGTTCCTACTGTTCCTGTCATCAAGGGCATAGTAGAAACGGATCGACTAGACTAGAGTGCCTACTCCATTTCTTGAATTTCACCCGTGAGTCGATTGAATATCTCCTCCTGCTTCGCTTCTTTCCTTTCTGCGATCTCTAGTGAGGTATCATTCAGTGCAATGATTAAGAAGTCGAAGTCTTCCTATGTGAGGGGAGTCTTAAACATATTTCGGGTGGCCTTAGTTTTCTTTGGTGGGGTGACCTTCCTTTTCTTAGACGGATCATCCTCCTCTCTAGGCGGAGTAACCTCACCTTTTTTTTTCTCAACCTTTGTTGGTGCATAAATATGTTCAATGTATATCTCACACTCATTTAAATGTCAATCTAAGATTTGTAATTGAAAGATTAATTACACTATATGTTCCAAGAACAAGTAACCTACCTAAGTCTGTTGCATATAGGAAATAATTAATAACATAAAAACCCTGTTTCTAAGATTTCTAAATACTTCAAAATATCTCTGACCCTAGAAGAGAAAACTGATAATGAAACTTAAAAAAACAGTCAATCAAAGAGATGTTTTCCTAGAGAAACAAGTCTGTTCATTTCAGGCTCCTTGAATTGAAAAGATGAACTTTAAGAAGCTCATCTCCTATAGCAATTAAAATAATCAATTCCAACCATTCGCGAAACCAAAACCAACTTCAACTGCATGTAATTCAATCAAACCAGCACAAGGGGTGTTCAGTATAACTGAAAGAATTCATTACAGAGCATGAAGATGAAATAAGAAGTCTTATGGTCCCTTGAGATACTAGATATACTACAGTCATAAACTCAAAATATGAGTTCCACACTTCAAATCATGAAATAGCTACCTTCAACATTTGAGAATGAAATGTCTATTCGATCTAACACCTGCTTATTCACACCAATCCAAAATGATTAACTCAATGCTCAATCATGTATTGTTGGTTATTCAATCATTTAATTATAATCAGGGAGGTAGGGAGGTGCTAGGGAGGACTATAGTCCTTGGTTATTCAAGTTGGTGCTTCAATACTGGAAGTTGTATCTTTCATCTAGTTATGGCTAGAAAACAGGGTAGCAGGGTGGTGCTAGGGAAAACACAAAGTTTTATGTATGCAAGTTGGTTCCTGTATAAGTGGAAGTAGGTGCTTCCATCCAGTTGGTGCTGGAACACTCAGGGAGTTGGTGCTTCCTTCTAGTGGCTTCTAGATAAACCAGAGAGTTGGTTCTCTCTACAAGTTTGAGCTTGTAAAACAGAGGTGATAGCCTCATTTTGAGTTGGTTCTCAGAGATAGATGATGTAAAGAACATAAAATACTACCTATCATTCGAAGAAGAAGAGGTTTTCTCCCTTTATGGGTTTCCTCATGAAAATTTGTCTCTGTGTATATCATATGTGTGATTGATGTTTACTATTTTTGTTGTTCATATCTTGTATAATATTGATGGACACTTGGAGAAGATTGAAAAAATGTTTTAATAGACATAATATTGTTTAAGCACAGTAACAACTGATTCAGCCCCCCTCTCAGTTGTCTTAGTAATTTCAACAAAGGCTCTTTGTCAGGCCTTAGCCTGACTTTGGAACTTTTTATACCTCAAAGGATAATTCAAGTGTGGCAATAAATAATTGACAAATAAATGTCTATGCTTCATGTTAGTAATAAGGAAATTCATCTTAACTTTTAGTCTTTTGAACTTCTAGTCAACCTCCCAGACTGATTCTTGTGGCTTCTGCTTAATCTCTATCATGTAATTCATGAACTGATCCTCTTAACTTGGTTTCTGAAATTCATTTATTAATTGACTCTTCACCTCTTCAACGGTTGTAGGTGATCCCATTGGATTATTTACTGTGAGACCCATGTATTATTCTAGTCCACAGTCTCTGAATGTGATTTCCAACTACCTAAACTTTGTATCTTCATTTGTAATCTACTTAGCTGCCCAAATCTTCTCGCAAATGAATAAATGATTTTATGGGTCCTCTGACCCTTCTCCTCGGAACTCTAGTAACATAATAGTTGGATCTTGTCCTTCCATTATGAAATTTGTTGTGATACCACCTTCGTGTGGTTTAAATACTTGACTAGTACATTTTGAACTTATACTTCTGCTTGAGTTTCCACTTAACCCACATTCTGTAAAAATCCTTTTACCACTAATCACTTGTTGGTTAACTGGTTTTTCTTCTTGAGATGTCATAGTCGCACGTGGAATTGTTGGTTCCACACTAATTCAGATATGGAATGGAGAGCCTTCTTTTGTGCTGGACCCATGACCTATGGTTTTCCTCTCATATGTGGCACGTGAAATTTCATCAATCTTCCTTGTTGCACGAATATCCTCTACCTCTTCCTCATCATTGTCCAAGCCCTTTCACTCGGCTACTACCCTCTTTTTGTTATTGATCTTATATTGGTATGGTCGTTCGTTGTGCGTCACTCCTTCTTTCCTTATTATTTCCCTATTATTTTCCTCATCCATCATGATGGGGTCAATTGCTTGCTTCTTCTTTCCTCCATCCAAATCCCTCTCCGTCTCTCAGATCTTTCATAGTACTTCCCCCAGTTCCCCCATGAGCACAGAGTGATTTAGTTTCCTGATCCCATTGTCATCATGCCTTTATCATGCAATAAGATCTTGATCGATGTGTAAATTTAACTAACGTACCTCCCTCTTGGTCCCTTCAATATTTCTTACTCTACAATAGTATATGACTTCGTTGTATCGACTGCAAATTCAGTAATAAATCTTGTAGTAATATTTTCTAACCAAAAATCCACTGTGTGTGTGAATTTTTTATTGATCCTTTCCAACCACACAATGGTCTTAGAAATACACTCTACTAGCCTTATCTGATTATTCATATGAGTATCCTTCAACATCAATAAGCACTCCTGTAATATCTCTGGAAAATAATAGAAATATGCCTCATGCAAATTAGTAAAAACATACCTTTGCAGATACTGAAGCGATGTATATCTGGAGCTTCTATTATCTTTTTGTGTGAACTCGAGTTGCTTTGTCTCCAACCATATTTCAATATATTTCTTTGTAGGGTTATATGGCCTAAACATCCTCTTATACCACTGCACTATATTCACTAACCTTCGCATCAGATCCCTTCCAGATTGTTCTTTTGAGTTCCATCCATAAATGGAAATATTTGTTGGATGTATGGGATGAACCAGGTTCTAACTTAGTTCTCCAACAAAACCTTAGAAACCATCAACCCCTTTGGTAAACCCTACAAACCTTCTCATCATATCCCTTACAAGTTGTTATTTTGAGTTCTATAAATATTTAGTGACAAGATACAATATGATTATCCCAAGACATTGGATGAAGCAATAAGAAGAGATAAATGTGTCTATTATCCTAGTGTTATCTTCTACAATAGTGCTATCTTTTGAAATAGAACTAGGAGTAGTACTGACACAGCCAGGAGAAGGTGATATAGATCACCCTATAAAATTTGCAAGAAGGAAGCTGCCAAACTCAGAACAAAACTACAATACTACAGAAAGGGAAGGATTGGCCATGGTATATGCTTTGCAAAAATCTAGACATTATTTGTTAGGGAAACATTTCAATATGTTTACAAATCATTCTACTCTTAGATATTTAGTCAATAAGCCAGTGTTGGGGGGAAGAATATGAATATGGATACTATTCTTTCAGGATTTTGATTTTGAAGTTGTCATGAAGCCTGGAATATTGAATGTAGGACTAGATCACCTGCCCAAGATAACCAATGGATATGAACCAAGTAGTTTGGAGGATAACTTCCCAGATGCACAATTGTTTTCAGTACATATAGATGATGAGTATTTTTGTGACATTTTTTAGTTTATAAGTACAGGAGTTTCCGCAAGATAATCCAATAACACGCAGAAGAATAACTTGGTAGCAAGAGTTGAATATTATCAATTGATTGCAGTTCATTTATAGAAGCTTGGAGAAAATAACATTTTGAGGAGATGTGTGATGGAGCCTGAAAGACGCGTCATTTTGGTAGAAGCACATGAAAGAATAGTTGGAGGAAATTACACAGGTAGAGCTACTACACAGAAGGTATTGCATGCAAGATTATGGTGGCCAACAGTACACATGGATGAAAAGGAGTATTGTCAGAATTGTGATGTCTGTCAGAGAGTTGGAAATCCATCCAAGAGGGATGAGATGCCATTGAGACCTCAAGTAACTTTTCAAGTGTTTTATTAGTGGGAAATAGACTTTGTAGGTCCAATTAATCCACTATCAATAAGATCAGGGGATAGATATATTGTTACAACAACATAATACTTAACTAGATGGGTTGAGGCAAGAATAGTGAAGGGTTGTGGCACAAAACATGAAACACACTTATTGTTTGAGAAGGTAGTCACAATATTTGGATGCCCTAGATAATTGATGAGTGATCAAGGGAATCACTTTATCAACAGTACAATCCAGGAAATGCGTGAATAATTTGAGATACAACATCATAAGAGTACTCCATATCACCCTCAAGCTAATGGAACAATGGAAGCATTTAACAATATTTTGGAGAATTCCTTGACAAAGATTTGTAATGTAAACAGGGATGACTAGGACTTGAAGGTACCAAAAGTATTATAGGCTTATAGAACTACATGAAAATGATAACAGGGTAGACACCTTTTAGGTTGGTGTATGGAAAGGAATCATTAGTTCCCTTGGATTATTTGATACCAAGTTTGTGCATTGCAACTATTACAGACATGACAGAAATAGGCGTAGCATAGGAAATATTATCTCAACTCATGGAATTAGAAGAATACAAAATTATAGTTGGTTTCCATAATGAGGTAAAGAAAGCCAAAGATAATGCTTAGTATGACAGGCATATCAAGAACAAGAAATTTAAGGAAGGAGATATAGTTCTCCTCTATGATAGTAAACACTTGAATCACCTAGGGAAGCTTAAAATCAATTAGCTAGGGCCATATCATATAAAGTATGTCAAGGATGGAGGTGTTGTGCAACTGAAATATTTAACAGGAAAGGAAATTTAAGGAATGGTGAAAGGTAGTCGATTGAAACTGTATATGGATAGTCAACCTACTAACGTCTAGAAGGAAAACCCCCCTTTAACTACACCAAGGTTTAGAATGTAGGCAGATAGATTAACCATCTAAAAGATAATTAATTTTCTATACTACCAAAAATATACCAAAACTGATATAAAGAAAGAAAAGAGAAAGGAGATCAGGTAACTATATCTCTAATCCCACGTCTGGTGATGACCTCCTTGTGCTTGGAAGTTCCACTAACTGCATGGATCCTCCCAGGGCTGACCTGCATACAAATATTGACAAACAAAGAAATGCAAGCATGTTATTCCATATATAAGTTAGGGTTAGATGTTAGAATGTCAAGCATAAATCAATAAAAGTATTCAAGACATCATCATTTGGGACAGGAAAATGTAATTCTTTTATTCATAACACAAAGATTATACCTTTACAATCTAAGTCGACCATGGTTCCACGAACCTGGTCTAGGCTCCTCTTCACCATGTTCCAAGTGCACCTTGTATGAACTTATTCTCTCAACGTTATAATCTCTTCTAGGGAAGTGAATGGTTTAAATGGAGGAAGAAGGGGATAATGAGGGAATGCTAAGTCAATTTCTCACAAAAGGAAGTAATATCTTGGGCAAGGAGGGGAAGTGAAATCGGCTAGAGTTTCATTGTTCTTATGTTTAGATGTGAAATGAGACCCCAAAAACTCCTTTTATATGACAAAAGGATGGTTATTCGATTGGGTGATGGGATATAGTAGGTGGATTAGTTGGGAAACTTCCAATAGCCCATCAATTTCAACGAGTTCCTTTCAACTTTTTATTTTTTACAACGTTCGCAAGTATACGCGAGGTTGTAATTGTGTAGCATGCATATGTACGTGAGCTGTAGTGGTGTAGCAAGTGTATGTACATGAGAAGTAATGGTTCAAGAAACGTACATCTTCTAAAAATTGTTTTTTTAAGAAGAGCTACTCAACAGTGCTTTGGAAAAACATGCAAGTCAGAGGGCCAAGGCCATGTATGCATGTGTAGATAAATTTAGGGTTATAACAGATGCCCCCTAGTGTGTGAGGTTAGAAGAGAAACTGATTTCTGAAATACATTACAATATCTTCACCAATGTATGAAATCAAGAGAGCCTAGGACCAGATTTCGGGAGGTTCCATCTGCAAAATAACAATTGTCTCTCTAAGGCAGGCATACCCATGATTGGGATCAAATAAATCATGGATTCCAATCAAATACACTACATATCCATGTCATATAACTATATAAAGTGTATTTGTGAGAAATACATAGCATATCTACATCTCAAAATCAAATATATATGAATATAGTATCCATCTTCAAGAAGCCAGTAACACCCAATGGCTAGAGATGAGGCCTTCAAAGCTCGAGAAACAACCTCAAGATATTCAAAAATTAGGTAGGAGTATGATAGGAGTGTATAACTCACTACTCTGAGGTCTTTGACTCCTCTTCATGAAAATACATGAGAATCTCGATGACCAGGCAGAGAAAATTGTTAATTTTGAATCAAGACTTGACTAGACTCTCGGGATTGTTGACTCATGAGGTCAAGAGACAAACTACAAAAAGGATGACTCGGGTTGGGTGAAACTTTCCTTGGAAAAAATAACAAAATATGATCAAAATTAGGCAACATGATATTGACATAAGTTCACAATGCAGGAGCCAATTAAAACTCTCCATGTGTTTGGAAGTGTAACCAAATAGAGGAGGACGCAACTCTATGTAACGAGAACAACTTCCTAAGGTCATACTAGATCCCAATGCTTTATGGACAAATAGAAGGATGTTCTTTATCCAAGGGTGACTCTTTTTGCTGTTGAAAAAAGAATACATATTTCCTGTCCCCTCTTTTTGGGATATTTGATTTTTTTTGTCTTTTTAAATTTTTTAAAGAGCTTGAAAAGGAATAAAATAATGCTACATTGCAAAGGAGTAATGAGTGTCACACGAAATCATACTAGTTCCAAGTGCAAGGAAAACACTAATGCTTAGAGAAAGGAGACATGTGCAGGAAAGGACACTCGATGAAAATTCATCCATGGGTCAAATTGTTAGGTCGTTGAGGCAATGTGCTACAAGGCTTGCATATAAGGAATGCTTCAAAGGTTTAGTTGAGAGAAACATGGAGCCGAGATTAGACCAAATATGCAGAGATGCAAATGTGATTAATCAAGACACAATGAAACCCCCTTCGATGTAATTTTAACGAGCCCAGAGAAGGTAATCTCGGTATTTTTTTCACGTTTAGAGAGTCTAAAAAAATGTAAAAGAAGACTCCATAGAATACCTTTTTCATAGATAGTCTAGTCGGTTCGAAAAAGGGGTAAACTTGCACCAAAAAGATGTCTATTCGAAATCATTTTAATGAGTGTGACAAAGACAATATCACTTGACAATATTTTCAATTTTAAGGAGTCTGAAAAGAGATTAACTATGGACTCACAACCTTTTTCTGAGTTTAGTCTCCTTAGCTTGAAAAGGTATAAAAGTTATTGAGGAGAACTCTCCCGGTGAGACAAATCTCCCGAGGCATACCATTTTCCACTATAATCTATAGGATGGAAAAAGGGGTAAACTCATGCCAGTAGATGTTCTTATGGACCAATTTAACGAGTGTGAAGGAACAAGGTCACTCAATGATCTTTTCAATTTTAGAGAGTCTAAAAAGAGCTTAACTATGGACTTTGTGAGGTTCCTTTTCCATAAGTAATCTCCAAGGCCCGAAAAAGGTGATAAACCAAAACCAAGAAGAATGTTCCTTTTTTGAAAATTTAGTCCCTCAGGCTAGAAAAAGGGTTAAACATACACCTGAGAATACTCTTCTAGCAAACCGAAGTTCCTAGAGCATACCTTTATTTGTGAAATTGATCGTCCGGACCGAGAAAGTGGTAAACTATCGTTGGACATACATGCCTTCAAATTTGATTTTGGCGAGCGTGAAGGAAAACAAGATCAATAGAAAATATTTTCATGTTTAGAGAGTCTAAAAATGGATTAAAAAATACTACAGGGGGATACTTTTCTCAGATAATCCAGACAAGATCGGAAAGAATAAATACAGTCTCGTCGTATGTTTCTTTCACATTTTAAAGCAAGCTTGAAAGAAAACAAAGTGTTCTCATTTGGAGTACTGAGGGTGAGGCCAACAATGATGTTGCATCATATGAATGAGGATAAATCTCATAATCATGATAGGACTAACAAGGACTCCCGAGCCTATAGTCATTACAGACAGCATGGATGCCAAAATGAAACAAGGATATACCTAGGGAATCCATGTAAAGGTAGGCTCTACCACCTAATTATGACACTTATATAGCAGCAATGAAGATTATGTGTCACACTTCGGTGGAGTTGATCCTATGGAAATGAAGAAAAGACAATGAGATGCAAAAAGTGGAGGTGAAATCCTAACTTATTGAAAAAAGTTGGAAAAAAATGACTTTTACCAAAAGATACCAAAAGTGACCCATCCCCAAAAGGATACCAAACCAAAATAAAAAGTGTATCATATCATCCAATAAGAAACTCAAAAATGGAATCAAATGATTTCCAAGCTAGGAAAAATGACAAAGGGGGTCAAAAAATTGGCAAAAACGGTAAAAAAAGTATATAAATAGAAGCTGACAACTCATTTTCACCATTGCATTGTGAAAATTGACCAAAAGGAGAAAAATCCCCTTTGCTAAAGAATTTGATTCTAGGAGCTTTAGTGGATGAAATGAACTTCCTCTTGGACCAAGTACAAATGCATCCCTCTTGCAATTCAATTCTTCAATTATGCATTTATTTTTGTTTTTGAGGGGGCACACTCTCCAAAATAGAGAGGAACTGTGTGTACACAGGTTGTCCAAGGATAGACCACGTATGTACTCAGGCAGAAAACACTTTTCCCACATACATATGCGACTAAGGTCAAAATAACCCACGTACACCCTCAAAATCTTGGAAAACAAATTGAAAAGAAAGATCTAACTCCCTTTCATTTTCCATGGAACAGGATGTATGTCCACTAGAGGGAGAGAGAACATGAGGATATATATGTCTTGGTCAAAGAGGACCCTGTAGCCATCATCACACTGAAATAGTGCGGGCTATGGAATTTATTCTAGTGTCCTTTTATGAGGGCACAACCCATATTATTGAACTCCCTAGTTGATTATTGGCATCAGGATGCAGAGGAATTCATGATAGAGATATAGTCCTTGACTCCAACGAATAAGGATATCTACTTTCTAATTGGCATCTTGAGGAGAGGGGAACTAGTCAATCTTCGGACATTTCCCTTTGGGCCTTTTAACATTGAGGACTACATTCAGATGTACTGTGAGGCCGACACTGAGAAGGTAGGTTCTCATGTGCCTATTCACAAGATCACAAGTCTGACTCTCCGAGTGATATTGCTACTGATTGGATAGATCACTAGATCCATGGCCCTTCATCGGGCTTCCTGGGCGCATATGCATTGCGTTATTCAGTGCTAGGAGGCACATATATTTGAATGGAGTACGACCATGCTCACATGCATGAAGAGACAATTGACTCAGTGTTGAGAACAAAGTAACAATAACTTTGGGTTTGTAACTATTCTATGCTCATTATTCTTCTTCGAGAGTACCCAATCTCAGTCCTAGAGAGACGGTGTGGGGACATGTGGCCTCCTTCCTAGAAATATGTAGATGGAAAGCATTTTTTCCACGATAGGGGGGAGGGAGGACCATAGAGGCCTTCGACGAAAAGTTTTTTGACTCATGGGAATGACATATTTTGGTGATCAAAGACTACCCCTATGTCGGGATCAACTTCTTCAGGGATCCATACATGCCCATGCCTCCCGGAGAGGAGTGAGGAGAGATAGGTAACATGCTTTCAATATTATCTAATTTTTTTATTGTTTTTAATATATATTATTTTTATGTGTATATTAGAGTACTAAATTTTGTGTATCTGTTATGTACAGATGTGGGACCAGTGTGCCCGACAAACTTTGTGATCACTCGACAACGTACTCGACCAGAGGCAGGACCAACAACATTTAGCGAACCAACAACCATAGTGGGACCTCTAGCTGGAGAGGCTAAGAGAGTTTTGAGACGAGTGGAGTGCAACCTCACTGAGCTCACTCGTACAGTACCCATGGCTAAGATCGAGGAACTTCCACCTTCCATGCAACCTCATGTAGTTGGGGTGCCATGGATTTAGGTCCGTCTCTTCCATCATTTAGCCAACTCTTTTGTTCATTATAGCAGGTTCAATAGGCCCCAATCTTAGATAGGCTAGACTTTATATGTGCCAAGGGAACTATTGTATATATTTTTAGGGCATAAGCCCAACGATGCATACTGAACCTTATTTTTGAGGTGTTCATGCCCACCTATG
>CBVK0102216662.1:0-11018 GCA_900067695.1 Picea abies
ACAGTTGTCTTTCACCTTCTTCGACCTGTCCTTATGACCTGGTTTGAACTCTAGTTTGTCTGGTGGTCTGGATCGCTTCTTCTTGCTTGGGCAGTGCCATCATGGTGAGTATCAAATGGCTAGTAGACTCGAATCATTTTTTTTTGCTCTCCATGAACTCTCTCTATTTTCTTTCACCTCTATCATTCTCTGTCTTCGTGAATAGACTATGGGCTCCCGCATCTGTGTGTTGTATGGTGTTTCCATGAAGCTTGTCGAGTATGCTTCCTTGGTTATGGGTTAAATTCACCTTAATTGTATATTCATTGCATCTTCAACAATTTCGTACTTACCATTACTCCTTTTGTCCTGTGTTTTGTTGGTGTGATTAATGTGTCATCCCATCAGTCCTTGCCTTTCTTTAATTTTTCCTAGTGTCATCCTGTCATGTTGCTTTTGTTGCCTTTATTTTTCCCACTTGTTTCCCTTTGTATGTAACTATTGTTCTAGACTTTTCCAAATTCATGTTTATAACTTCATGTGGCCTTTCTATCTCTAGCATATTGCGCCCTTTTTAGTTTGTTTGATTTTTTTTTTTTTTTACTGTGCGGTGGGTGGTCAAATGTCCTTGTACAACTTTAGTCGTCTCCCATTGATCATTCCTCTAAGTTCTATGCCTTCTAAATCTCTTAACTATACAACGCCTCCTTCTATGAAAAATATTACTTTGTATGGTCCTAACCAATGCATTCTAATATTTCCTAGGTGCTGTAAAGATTTGTTGTCATACATCAATACCTTCTTTGAACATTTTCTTCTTGATGTGTCTATCGTGCCAAGATTTGTCTCTTGATTTCTACACTTGTCGATCGAATCCTACCAATATTCAGTATTCCTCCATGGTCAATAACTGATTTAGTCTCTCCGGTACTGCACCTTGTTCTGTCATTTGTGTGATAGCTGCTACGCACAAGCTGGGTACTAAAAATTCTAATGGTACTACTGCTTCTTGGCCATAAACCATTTTAAATGGCATGTTCCCTACCAAATTTTTGCATGTAGTCCTGTATGCCCATAATACTGCTAGTACTTTGAGGTCCCAATCATATCTATTGACGTTACAAATCTTTGTCAGTGCATTCTCCAGAATCTTGTTGAAGGCTTCCACTGTGCCATTTGCCTGTGGATGATACTATTTTCTCTTCTGATGATGGACTTCAAACTCTTCAGTCTTCACACAGATGGTCTTGTTTATGAAGTGTGTGCCTTGGTTTCTCATCAAAACTCTTGGGCACCCAAATCGAGTGATTACTTGTTCAAACAAAAAGTGCACTGTTGTTTCTGCACTACAATATTATACTGGTGCGGCTTTCACCCATCTTATTAAATATTCTATCCCAGTGATAATGTACCTAGCCCCTGTTATTTTTGTCGGTGGGTTGATTGGTCCCACAAAGTCTATTACCCACTTATCAAATTTCTGTAATGTTACTTATGGTCGTAATGACATCTCCTCCCTTCTGTTGGGTTTGCCTACCCTTTGACAAACATTACATCTTTGACAATACTCCTTCGAGTCTCTGTGAATCGTCGGCCACCACAGTCCTACACCCAATACCTTTTGCATGGTAGCTTTACCTGCATAATTACCTCCTGCTATTCCCTCATGGGATTCTGCTAAGACTCTTGTTCTTTCATGCTCTAACATGTATCTTCACAAGATGATATCTGTGCCCATTTTATATAATTGTCAGAAAATCAATTGATATTTGACAGTGCGAACTACCAGGTTTTTGTTATGTACGGTGCTATAGTCTTGCGGTGCAGTACCTATACTCAAGTATTGAATGATATCTGTGAAGTATTCATCAACAATCTGTACTGAGAATAACTATGCATCTAGAGAGTTGTCTTCTAAATTCATAGGTTCTTCTCCATTTGTGACCCTTGATAGGTGGTCAGGTCATGCATTCAATTTCCCTGGTTTAACTATTACTTCCAAGTCAAATTCTTGGAATAGTAGTAGCCATCGACAGATTCTCCCCCCCAACACTGGATTATTGATGAGGTATTTTAGGGTTGAGTGATATGTGAACATTTTAAAGTGATTTCCCAATAAGTAATGTCTAAATTTTTGTAGTGCATAGACCATGGCTAGGCCTTCTCTTTTTGTCGTGTTATAGTTTTGTTATGAGTTTGATAACTTTTTGCTTGTGAACGCTATTGGGTGATCCAAGTCTATTGTTCCTAACTATGCCAATATATATCTGAGTTCTATTTTGGATACATATACATGCACATGGAATGTCTTTTCCCAATATGGAAATACTAATATCAGTGTGGTAATCATATTTTCCTTCAAGGTATCCAAACCCCATTGACACTCGTCATTCCACTGAAACTTTGTATCCTTCCTTAGAATCTTTTTTATTGTTTTTTTGATCTGTGCATATCCTTTGATGAATTTCTTTTAATATCCCATGTTTCCTAACGTTGATCTTAGCTGACAGACTATTTTTGGTGTTGACAAGTTAACAAGGATCGCGATCTTTGCCAGATCTACCAATAAACCTTGTTTGCATAATATGTGGCCCAATAGTATCCCAAAAGTGTTCCAAATATGCAATTCTTAATATTCAATGGTATCTGGCACTATCTGCATCTTTCTAACCTCAGCTGTAAAACTTCCACATGGTTTTTCAACTAGTTGTATACTGTCCAATCATCCAGGTATACTTTAAGAAATTGATGGATGAATTCCTTAAACGCAACAATGACTACTTTGGAGAATATTGTTGGTGCATTCGTCAGTCCAAATGGCATGACTGTGTACTGATAAGATCCCCATTCTTTCGCAAACGTGGTCTTGTGTCTGTCCTTCTGTGCTATCTTAATTTGGTGGTAGCTCAAGAATCCATCAGTGAATGAGTAAGCTTCATGTCCTCCCACATTCTCTAACACTTCATCTGTGAATGGTGTAGGGAACAGGTCATGTATGCATGCATCATTTAATTTCCTCAAGTCGATTCATATCCTAATCGCTCTTCCTTGTTTCTTGTCTTGTACTACCATCAAGCTTATCCATCTTGACTCCTCAACTAGTTCTATGATGTCGGATTTGAGCATCCCATCAATATCATTTTTAACTTTCTGTTTATATATGGGGTTCAGTCTGTAGGGTCGTTGTCCAATAGGTCTCACTCTAGGTCTGACTGGTATCTTCATTTATCCCACTTCTTTGGCTATACCCTTCATCTCTGTGAATGTTGTGGGAAAGAGGTCACTGTATTCACATAATAACTCTGTGATACTTTCTACTGTTTGCTCATCCCAGTAATCTCCAATGTTGTCCATTTTGGGCTGCTCAGTTGTCCTAATGTTAACTTTATTTACATTGATTGGCATGGAAATAACTTCTGATTTGATGGTTGGGCCCTCCACTTCTCTTTCTCCTTCTACTTCTTTGATCTTAATATCACATGGATCATCTTCGTCTAGTGCTTCCTCCTGTACATGGAAACATGACAACAATTCCTTGACTGTCTGTTTATTCCATTGTTGCTCTTCTATGATATATTCTATTTATGGTTCTTTGAGGAATATTACTCCTCTGATCCATTTAAGGGCTTCATCTGTGTTGGGGTTCTCATGCTTGAATGAGAAAGTGACTGTGAAATTATGTTGCAACATCGTCCATGTCGTAGTTCCTTTGCGCAATTCCTAGTATGTATACCAATTCACTGGTATGCCCTCTAGAGCATGCATGAAGTGATGAGGCAATTCCTCTGGTGGTGTCATTTACCACAGTGTTCTACATCCCTCCAAGTGTTCTGCTAGTGCTCTGTGTCCTTCATATTTATGTTGTTTGTTTTTTTTTTGTTCTGCGTCAAACCTTATGCACAGTAATCGCTTACATTGGTACCAGTCTATGATTGTCTCTTTGTGTGAGCTCCACCATCTTGTCGATGTGGCCTCTAGTGATAATTCAAGTGATAACAGTCTCTAGTTCTCTAAAACTATGTATTCGTACTATGTCAATAATGTTTCCAAATCATTTATTCCATGGAATCTGGGTGGTTCTTCGATTTTTGTGCCTATCCATCTTACTGCATGGTCTATTCTTGCACATATTCGGGTGGATACTTCATGTAGCCTCTGCTACCAGGTCTCTAAACTGGTGTCTGAGTCTATTGTGCATGAAGTAATTATCCTCCAACTAAGTACCCCGTCTGCACTTGGGTTTACATAATCCTCATCACGCACAATTGTTCTATACAACTGGCCGATTTCCTCTAAGTCTAGGCAAGTAGGTTCTACAAACCTCTCCCCTTCTGATGGGTGTAATGGCATGATGACCCTATATTCTCCAGACTCAAAGGTCATTTTCCTAGTCTTCAAATTGATTATGGTATGGTTGTCAAATGCCCAATCTAGACCAAGCAAAGTCAGGTAAGGCGTTGTGTCATCCACTATTTCAATTACTTCAAAATATTCTTTAGTAGGCACTCCATCAATATCTATTGTCACTCCTTTCAGTCTACCTATTGGTATGACTCTGTGCTGGTTTTCTAGTTTCATTCAAACATGTGCGTATCCTAATGTGGGCTCTCCCATGAATTTCCATGTACTCTTTGGTAATACATTCACTTCGGATCCTATATCTAGTATAATGTCTCCCATATTGAAATCTCCAATGTTAGCATTCAGTCTAAATTCCCTACTTGTTCTTATTTTTGTGTGTAGGTGATTAATTGTTTTAGGTTCTAGCTTTCCTTCCGTCTCGCTGCTACACTTTTCTAGGATGTTTTGCAATGTTTTCATAGATGATGGATGACTTAATACTTTTACACATGATTTCAAAAATCCTTTGATTGTAATTACTTGTCCCATGGGATGCATTTCATTGGTATGATCCAATGATGGAATAATCTCATATTCTAGTGCTTCCTTGTGTGGCTGCACAGTTGAAGTTGGCGTTATATTCTCCTTCTAAAATTCTAGTCTGGACTCCTTAAAGGTATCCTTTCCCTTTTTCACATCGAACTACTTTCTTGGTTCAGTGTTATTCTTTACCCATTGATTCTACATTGGTTCCTGTCAAACTGTGTCAGTGCTTGTTTTAGCTCCTCCGTAGGTAACTATGCTGATATTCCGTCCTTCATGCCTTGCTTCGGCTGAAATCCATTAAACATTCTGATTGTTCTAGTTCCTCTTTTCCTAAATATTCACTAGTAGTGTCATACATTCCTCTGTATCGTGGTCCGATGCGTGACAATACATACAAGTTTCTAGTGGAAGTGGGCATTCCCTTGCATAATGTCCTAGTTGCTGACAATTGTGACATGTGACTAGTTATCTATCTCGTCTGAAACCTCCTCTAGCTCCTCCTCCTTCTCTATAGCCTGCTCGATCACCTCTCGGTGTGTTATACTGAGCCACCTGATTATACTGCATGGTATTGTACTGGGGTTGTGATGGGTTGTACTACGGCTACGTGTTATTGTATGGTTCTTGCACAGTATTATACTGCTATTTCAAAATGGGGTATGGCATTGGGGATTTATTGAGATATGGCACTGCTTGCCCAACCATCATTTCAGTCTGTACCCTATATGCATCTGATGTAATTTCTCACATCAGCTCCATAGTTCTACAATATTTATCATCGTGGTCCACTGACTTGCAAAAGGTGCAGTATGAACTCTTTGGAACTGTCTAGTATTTATGCATCATCGTGCAGTGATAAGGGTCATGACTCGATTTCTTGCATATTTTGCACAATAATCCTCCCGTTGGTAACGGATTTGGCATTCCTGGTACCATATACTGTGCAAATGTTGGACATTCATTCTTATGGTTTCCTTCCATCCTGCACGTGGTACACCAAACAACTTCTTGTTTGTCCTTGTTCTTATTATGGTTCAGTTGGAACGTGAGATTCTTCAAATACTCCTTTAGTTCTTCGATAGTTGGGTCTATCTGTTTGTACAGGTTTTCTTCCAGTTGTAAGGCTTCCTGTAGAACCTCTACCTGTTTTTGAAATTTATGTTGTCGTAAAGGGTATTTTAAGTGTGGGAGTAGTGAATTGACAAACATGTGTCGATGTTGCATATCGGTAATGAGGCATTTTAACTTTCCCTTCAGTTGCTTGAATATCCAGTCAATATCTCATACATACTCTCCTAGTTTATGTCTTATTTTGATCATCTCGTTCATGTACTAATCCTCTGAACTCATCTTCTGGAACTCATTAATCAACAACTTCTTAATCTATGCCACTTTCCTGGTCGTCCCAGTGACATTGTTTGTGTCTAGACTCATGTACCAGTCTAGTGCGTGGTCTCTTAGCATAATAGCTAGTTGCGTGAGTTTGGTATCTTCATCAATGATCTTCTTTAGTTCCTAGATCTTTGCACAAATGAACAAGTTCTTCTTAGGGTCTTCTGTTTCTTCTCCCCAAAATTTTGGTAACCTGATGGTAGGGCCATGTCCTACCATTCTGAATACTGAACTACTACCTCCTCCATGTAGTGTAGATACTTTACTAGTGTTGCCTCAATTGACCCCTCTAGTTGTTGTTACTTGTGTGGATGTGCTTCCTACTGTTGGACTTCCTCTGAACTGCGGTTGTCTAAATGGTGGTGTTATATTTGGTGTATTAGTCACACATGGGTTTATGGGTTCCACACTGACATTAATATGGATAGGATGTCTTCCTTCTCCTCATGTTCTTGGACCTCTCATTTTTCTCTCATATTTTGTGTGCAGGATTTCCTCAATTTTCTCCATAGCCTAGAGATCCTCTACCTCTTCCTCATCACTCACCAAGCCTTCCCTCACGACTATAGCTCTCTTCTTAGTGTTCACCTTGTATTGGTAGGGTGATCTGATATGCGTCTTTCCCATTGATGCCAAGATCCACTTGATATAGTTGTCATCCATCATGATCGGGTCCAAGGGATCCTCCTCCTTCTTTCCTTTATCCTTCCCTCCTTCCATTTATCCTCACTCTATCAGTGCTTCCCCCCCTTCCCCCATGCACACAGGGAAGTTTAGCTCTCTGATTCCATTGTAATTACCCCTTTTTTATATAAAAATATCTTAATAGAAGTATACATGGATTTAATGTACCTTCCTCGAGGTATGCATAGAAATTCTTTCTCCGCTGTGTTGTATGACTTTGTTGTTTCCACGACAAAATCTGTTATGAAGCCTGCCACAATACTGTCAAGCTAAAAGTCCACTGCGCAGGTGAATTTGTAGTTCACCCGCTGTAACTGCCCAATATGTACTGGGGTCTAATCTAGCTTTTGAATCTGGTTCGTCGCATGGTTATCCTTCAACCTTAGTATCCACTCCTGCAGTAGATGCGAAAAATCACAAAAAAAGACTTCGTGTAAATCAGTAAACACGTATTTTTCCAGATATTTGCAAGGTGTGATTCTAGGGTTTCTATTGTCTTTCTGTGCAAAATCGAGCTCTTTGGTTCTCAACCAAGTTTCAATTTCTACTTTTGTGGGGTTCCATGGCCTCAAAATCCCCTTCTAATGGCTCATTTATCTCTTCTTTTCTTTTCTCATTTCCCGCTCCCCCTATCTCATCTACTCAATCCTCCTCTGTTCCTTCCAATGACAATGAAATCATTTGTTGGTTACTAATTACGGGTTCTACTCTATCATCTGAGTTATTGACCCATGGTTCATGTCTTTCAGGTTTCCAACAAAAGCCTCTAAAACTATTGGCCCTTTTGGTAAACCAGAAGGTAGCACAACAATAGACAAAATGTGTCGCGCAGTCTCACCCTAGATAGCTTTAATGGGTGGTTGTAAGAATCATGTGTTTACAACCTAGGATTGAGCACAAGATATGGGATCTGTATTATGGACCATTTATTATAACTTGTGATTGCAACCTAAAATTATTCATGACTTATTCCCTCATTATCACAATAGTAATGAAGCAAGCAATGTAACAACTCATTCATTCATTAAGCACAAAAAATAACAACTGAAAAAATGATAAATATATGCATGCATTGATCCCATTAAATAGATGTTACCATGTTTCACCCTCTCCTGGGCTACGTCCACAAATATTTGGCTCTTGGATCTTTTATTATGGTATTTCTGCATATCCAGTGCCACACGCTTACAATTCTCCTTTGATGGGTAAGATATATATGAGGTGAACTAGATTGCACCAGGATCCTCATCTTGCGATCTAATCCTCAGATCTTCCTTCTCTCCTCTCTAAACCATTTGTTGGTTTATAATTACCAGTTCTACTCTATCATTTGAGTTATTTACCCAGGGTTCATGTCTTTTGAGGTGCCAACAAAATCCTCTAAAACTATCAGCCCTCCTGTTAAACTAGAAGGCGATACAACAACATGACGAATGCGTCATGCAGTCTCACCCAATATAGCTTTAATGGGTGGCTGTAAGACTCATGTGTTTACAACCTAGGATTGAGCACAAGATATGGGATTTGTATTCTAGACCATTTATTATAAATTGATTGCAACCTACTGTTATTCACAACTTATTCCCTCAATATCACAACAGTAATTAAGCAAGCAATGTAACAACTCATTCATTCATTAAACATAACAAATAATTACTGAAAAGATAGTAAAGATATGCATGCATTCATCCCATTACATAGATGTTACTATGGTTCACCCCCTCTTGGGCTACATCCACAAAGATTTTTCTCTTGGCTCTTTTATTATGGTAGTTTTGCATATCTGACATTTACAATTCTCCTCTGATGGGTAAGATATATATGAGGAGAACTAGATCGCACCAGGATCCTCAGCCTACGATCTAATCCTTAGATCTTCCTTCTCTCCTCTTTTCTATCTCAATAGCTTACAAAATAGTATATAGCAACATCACAATTCGCATCGAATCGTGCATATCTATGATGTAACAATGCAAAACTGAACTAACAATCAGAACTCCCTATGATACCTACATATCTATATTTATATATTTCAGGATATTCATCCGTTTACAATATATTACCAAAATCCTAACCTTACCGATGTTAGGTATTCCTCCCATGTGCATGTTTTGTTCTTCCTTCCAGCTGTCACTGTCCATGTTCATGTCTTCTTGCATGCACACATGTTGTGTTTTCCTCCAGTTGTTACGTCAATTTCTGCATGCTTTCTTTTCTCACAATCATTCTTCTTTCCACTTTGGCCTGCTGCCAACAAGCATGCACATGTTGACTCTTCTTTAGATGAGAGTTCTAATTCATAGGACTCAAATGATTCAAATTCAGATTCAGTATAGTCATATGTAGAGTCAGAGAATCCAGATGTAGTTGTAGAGCAAAAGCAGAGGCCCAAGTGGACACAAACTACTCTTTAGGATGCAAGGGATCTCGTTGGTGATCCAGCCGATACTAGGAGGACTTGATCTGATTTTGAGGTGCCTCCTATTTCACTCACCACCACTAAACCATTTACCTCCATGCATCTTTTCTTGGTTTAGTATTTAGATCCACAGTATTATGGCGAGGTTGTTGGAAATCCCTTTTGGGAATTCGCCATGCACGAGGAGTACAACTCCCTCCTTCAGAACCATAATTGGGATATGGTTCCGCTTCCTTCTGGGAGGAAACTTGTCAGATGCAGATGGGTCTACAGGACCAAGGGCATAGCAGATTGATAGATTAGAAGACATAAAGCTAGGCTTGTAACTAAAGGCTTTCAGCAGGTTCATGGTATTGACTATGATGAGACCTTCGCTCCAATAGAGAAGATGGATTCCATATGATTGGAACTTTCCATTATAGCAACCAAAGGATGGGAAGTCCATCAGATGGACATGAATAATGAATTTCTTTAGAGAGATCTCTCTGAGGAGATATATATAAATTAGTCCTAGGCATTTCTGCAAGACTCATCTTTGGTCTGTCGACTGAAGAAGTCCCTTTATGGCCTCAAGTAGGCTCCGAGGACATGGTATGCCAAGACGGAATCCTACATGTTGTCATAGAACTTTGTACATTTTAAATCAGACCCGAAGGTCTACATGATTAGGATGACTGATTCACTTCTACTCTTAGTTTTTTATGTTGATGATTTGTTGATCACTGGTTGCTTGACTTCAGTGATTGCTACAGTCAAGAGGATTCAACACGATATGTTTTTGATGACAGACATGTGTTCGCTACACTTCTTCATTGGACTTGAGATCAATCATGATGCATCAGACATCAAAATGTCTCAGGCCAAGTATGCTTGAGATCTCCTTGAGAGATTTCACATGACAGATTGCAAGTCTACTTCGATTCCTTTCCTATCAAGAGTCAAACTTGAGGATGGAGAGGAGACTCCACTGGTTGACATGACATTGTATAGAAAACAAGTGGGGAGCTTTTTGTATCTCACACACTCAAGACCAAACCTCTCATATGCAGATGGAATAGTTTCCAGGTTCATGCAGGAGCTGCATGAGCTACATTAGAAGGCTGCAAATCATATCCTCCAATATGTACATGACACCGTCACCTTTGGGATTCATTATGCAACAGACTCTACATTATATCTCATCCAGTTTACTGATTCTGACTGGGCTGGAAATAACACTGATCACAAGTCCACATCTTCTTACTCAGTCAGTCTTGGTTTCGAGCCTATATGTTGTTCAAGAAAGAAGCAAGCTTCCATTGATATATCTTCATCCGAGGAAGAGTACAGAGGGGTAGTTAACATAACCATTCAAGCTATGTGGCTACAATGATTTCTCATTTATTTGGGCATTCAGTTTCATCGATCGATCTTTATCTTGTGTGACAACCAGAGCACTCTAAAGTTCTGTAGAGATTGAGTTTAGAGACAACGAACGAAGCACATCGAGATCCATATGCACTACATCCATGAATTATTGCACGAGGGGATCATCGACTTACAGTTATTTCCTTCAATAGAATAGATGAAAATCATCTTCACCAAGACCTTCACTGAGTAGACATTCCATTCACTTCAAAGTCGTCTTGGAGTGAAGGAAACAATTTCCTAGCAATTG
>CBVK0102216664.1:0-16634 GCA_900067695.1 Picea abies
TATATATATATATATAAACGCTCCGGAGACACTTCGCTCCCGACCATTTTTTGAAAAATGCGCTCCCACGCTCTGGCAACACTGATACTAGCAATAGCCATTGCTTTTGCACTCCCAGTATGTACTTATATTGGATGTACTTTTGAGTCCCACAGACCTACTTATTGCAGTCATTCATTGGACATTAATAAAATTATCACATCTTATCTACAGATGGGTAGATTTCTACATTCAGAAACATAGCAATAAAATAGATTTCACTAACAATCACATACATGACTGATGGCAATTGCTAACAATCATTGTTGCCCTCAGAATGTTGGATGCATTATGTCTGACACATGTCTTCTTCCAACTAGATATTTTATAGATATGATGCAGCGAAGTATAGCTGTAGGGGTTGTTGCAGTGTGCTAGACCTTGACAGGATCCAAGGACAGAGCCTTAGTGGGATTTCACTACATCACTGATGGCAATTGCTAATAATCATTGTTGCCCTCAGAACGTTGGATGCATTATGTCTGACACATGTCTTCTTCCGACTAGATCTTTTCAAGATATGATGCAGCAAAGTATAGCTGTAGGGGTTGTTACAGTGTGCTACACCTTGACAGGATCCAAGGACAGAGCCTTAATGGCGTTGAGGGTGTAAGCATTTGGTTGTAGTGGGAGGGGGTGAGTTGCTGTTTTTTTCAATGGGTATAACTTGTTTGCAAATACTGACACTCAAACAGTCAATTAGATCTGGGAATTTCCAAGAAATACCCAACCAGCAGAACAAGTGGCAGCGAGAAATAAGAAAGGTGAATTGAAGTCTTGTATGACTGTTGAGGAAAACATGAGTCAGTCAAATTTCTTTGATGGTGGGTACTTCGCTGAAGACCCCGGTTTTGTCTTTTGGTTAAGGATTCATGACCATGTAAGATGCTTGACAATTTTCAAGCTAATTTTTGAATTGTCACTCTCCCTTCAGTAAAGCAACCCTTAGTTTGAGCACAGATATTTAGTTGTTAGCTGTTCTATTTTACAGTCAGAGTAGTGTATGCCCATTTTCTATTAAAGTAATTTTGTAGCTTACAGTAATGTTCTTGTTAACTCTGTTGCATGCATGCACTGAAATCTATTGTTTATGCCATCCTAAACCAAGAGGTAGTGTTAGTATTTGATTTTCCTTGAATTTGTGATAATATGTAACCAAGATTTCTGAATCATTGCAGGTGTTGGAAAGAGTTGTCTCCTCTTACGTTTCACTGATGACTCTTTCACCACAAGTTTCATCACCACCATAGGGTATGCTATATGATTCTTCACTGAAATTAAATTTGGCTGCAAGTTTTGTCAGTCATTTTTCTACCATACTAATGCTATTTAGCTATCAGAATTGACTTTAAGATCAGGATATTTGAGCTTGATGGGAAGCGGATTAAATTACAGATTTGGGACACTGCTGGTCAAGAGCGTTTCCGGACAATTACAACAGGTTGGTACCATATTATAAGTACATGGCATTTGCAATAATTGGCTTAAAAACCATTGTTATTTCTAAATCATTTCAGATATTTGGATGAAAGATGGGCCCTAGTTGGTTATAACTGCAAATTTTGTGCCTTATGAGTGGACATTTGACATTCATTAATCACATAATTTTTCACATTGATGCAGCATACTATCGAAATGCTATGGGTATTCTTCTGGTGTATGATGTCACGGATGAATCATCGTTTAACAGTATCCACCTTTTTATTAATTGTGTTTTATGAATTATTCCATATTTCAGGGATTGCCTTATTTCTTAAAGATAGTTCATTGCTTGATTGAATCTTTACAGCGTGGACAGAGGGATTCAATAGTGGAAATTATCACTTTCTATTTTTGTAGGTCATCTCCTTAATTCTTATGCTTTCAAGACATTCGAAACTGGATAAAGAATATTGAGCAACATGCCTCTGATAATGTGAACAAAATACTGGTTGGCAACAAGGCAGATATGGATGAGAGTAAAAGGGTAAGTTATTGTCTTCGGTGTTGGCATATATTGTGTCAGCGGATAATTATGCTTATCTAATTTGTCAAAAGTGCTTTTGGTGCATTTTATTATTTTATTATAATTTCTGTTCTTACTATTTTGTTCTAGCTAGCTCTGTCCACTTCTCTAAGATCTTCTTGTGATTCAGTCTGTTTGTCTGTTGTAATTTCCTGGGCATATTATAGGCTGTCTCAACTGCTCGCGGTCAAGAACTTGCAGATGAGTATGGCATTAAGTTTTTTGAAACTGTAAGTGCTGTATATTTTCTTAATACCGTTCATCTTAATTTCTGGGCCTTCTTGTTTCTTCTATAAAATCTGAGTGCGATACAGTTACCTATTGCTTGCTTCTTGCAGCTTGTGTTTTATTTGTAGAATACTTAAAAGAGATGTCAATTTGTATTTCCAGAGTGCCAAAACAAACATTAATGTGGAGCAGGCCTTCTTTTCAATTGCAAAAGATATTATGAAAAGGCTTTCTGAGACTGATTTTAGGCCTGCGGTATGTGTCCTGACTATGAATATGCCAATATTGATATCCTTTTATTCACTTTTTCATGCACGTTGGGGTATGTGAAAACCACAGATTAAGGTTAAATCTAAAACTGCAAAATAACTTTTATTGCAGCCACAGACAATCACAATCAACAATCCAAACACAGTGGAAGGTCCTGCGAGTGCTTCATCGAAATCAAGATGCTGCAGTTCTTAGTGTTGTACAACATAACTTTATGCTGCTATCATTTTTCTGGCTGTGATTGTTGATAATATGTATGAGGCTGATGCCATAAAGTACAATGGGAATGAATGCTATTTTAATCAAGCCCTTAATTATTAGTTAACTGGTAGCTGTGCAGAATGGTGAACCTTACTGGTCGATGTGAGCTGCTTGCCTCATACAGATATAGTGTACTGGCATGATATCACGGAAAGCTTGAATCAATCACCCATTATTTTCTGTTTCATCTACAGTCTTCTTTGTTAGAACTTCTTTTAAGGAATCGGGTGCTTTTAATTGATATTGTATGCTGCATGATATCTAAAAGTCTGATTACATTGGCAATATTTTTCTTGTACAAGGTAGCTCTATTTCTTCTCTAGTTATTGGCGTTCTGATCCTTAACTGAAATATTGTATGGAACTGTTTTATGTTCCTATGGCTACTTCTTGGCTACTTTTTTACAACTATGTGCTGAAGTTGCAAGGTGATTTTTCCTTCAGATTAATAATTGCCAATATGGTCTGGCTATTGAATGCTAGACATGAGACACTAACATATCATTTGATTATCCTGAATTCTTTTTTCTATTTTAATAAACTCTTCAGTGGTCCTACTGCTTATTGACTAGAAGCCCTCTGCCAAGATCCCAGTGTGTATTTGGCAGCATGGTTACTGCAAAATGCATTTAGTACATGATACATTTTTGCTCAAAATATCAATAGTGCTATCTTAGAAATTGTCGAGCACTATTCATTTCTGTGGATCATTACTTACCTTTCTGTATGTTCTGTATGCACAAAAAATGCTAAGCTTGTTTCTTGCAATATTTTAGAAATGAAACTGAAAGGTTTCCTGAAAACTTGTGCAACTATCATTTGCAGCATCCCCACCTGGCCCACTAGGACAATTTGTCTATTCATCCATTATGCACTACCTGTTCATTCCTCTGAAAATGGAAGGCTTAGTTTTTGGACCCGGTTTGTTAATATAAGATGGCTATTTCAATGTCATCAAGTTTGTTGTGTTGAATCCTAGTGGATACTTAGAAGTCTGGGTCATTAAGTTGGCCACTGAGTTTGTAACTAGTTGGAATAGATTTTGGCCAAACATTTTTAGCTTTGGCATCATAAATTATGTACATTAGACATGTCAATGTATGACCTTGCTTATAAAATTATGGCAGCATCATTTTTTTTTAACTTGGGACATTGTTGCTGTTTCAATTTTGTAATGTCCCTGATATTCACAAATAATCCTTAGCAACTGCTGTTCTCTGTCTTGGCTCTCATTTTGCTCACCATGAAGACACTTCACTCCTACACATATCTATATCTGTCTTAATGTGGACAGATGGACTGGTTCTGTGAACTGGTGTCTCAATTGTTCAGGGGCTTGGCTTCTATAGTTGATGTAGGGCCGTTTATTTTCCCTTGACTTGCCAAAAAGGTAGCCTAGATTTAAATTAGTAAGATGCTGAAGGCCTAATTCTAAAGAGAGGCCAACCTTATAGGCATTAATCATATTACATGGATAATCTCCATAGATTCTAAAATTGTAACTAGTCTTGGAGAATTCTAAGTGCCTTGTGAAATTAAGCAGCCTTGAACACACACTGTATTATGCAATGAGCTATGCTACACTACACCATTTTTCTTATGTTGCTTAATTCATTACATAGACCCTTTAAATAGGCGTTTAAGTACATTAGAACCACAATCCTAATACCATGGTTAGTTCAATCCATAGGCTAAACCATTGACCAAGTCATACATGACCACTTTACCATTAACCACTTTCATGCACAATAACCAAGACCACCATTTTAACATGGGTTCCCACTAACAAAGGAACGTTGCCATTCTAATACCCCCATTTGATGTTTATTTGGGGAAACAACTTGGTGCTTAACTAAAAACACATGGCTCTTGCCTAACATTTAGGGTCTTGTAGCTCTGATTAGGTATTCATTTACAATGTTTTCATGCACAATTTGATTTCCTATTCAACTTTCAAATCTGTTAGCTTTTGGGTTTCTCCAAAAGTGTTTTCACCAAGCTAGGAGAGTGCTTGGTCCCCTAGTCCCTTGGTAATGCTTGATCGACATATGGAGAATTCAGATCGAGTGGTTGCTTGACCTTGGATAGAGTGCTAGCATGGCACAATTCCTTAGGAGGTTGTTATCTTATGTAGCATGGTTATCTTCCTCATTGGTGTGCACAATGGAGGAGGATGGTAGCTTGACTTGAGATGTGGACCTACGTTGAAGAGTGGTAGGCACTTGGATGAAGGGTGCTTGACACTTGGAGCATGAGTGTCATGACCCTACATATCTTGCCTGGAATTTTTCATTTTGGCATCCTTGAGGTTGTGCAACATTGCCTTGCCTCATGTCAGTGACAAAGTCACCCTAGTTCGAAGGCAACTAGACTATGCCTCTGAACATGAACCCAAACCCTACCCAAGTCACATTAAGTAGATTTACAACTAAGCTAACATATTCAACACTTAGCCATTTTCACATATAGCATTAAGTAAATAATGACTTTGAAAGTTAAAGCAAAGCCTTAAAGGCGGTGCACTAATCAACTAAGCCAACGCCTCACTCTAAAAGTGAAGTGTCGACTTAGCCTTATAGTGTCAGGGTCAAGAGCCCCCAAGTGCCGCACAACAACCAATAGATAATTACACCACAACATGACACAACAACCTAAGATGGGTGCCCAAGTCTTTATTAATGAAGAATGTTACAACAGAGTACAAAAGGGGAGTTTGGCCACCACCTATGACTTGTCTTCCACATGCACAAATAGTCTAAGGCACACTTGCTTTGGACTAGGTTGCCTCCTGCAAGTCCCATTCTTCACAAACTAGGTTGCCTCTGTCCAAGTCACGTTCTCTTGGTAAACCATGAACTTGGCAACCTCTTCAATATAGAGTTGTGCCTTTCTTGGATCAACTTGCACTATGCCTTCATCCTCTTTCTATATTGGAGGATGCCACCATTGTTTTCCCTTGAACTTGGGGTTTTCCCCAAAACGGGGTGCCCTGCATCACACCAAATGCCAAGCAGACCCAATCTTGCCACGATCCATCCCAAGGTGCACAGTGGTTGCAACTACCTCCAAGAAACGAGGAATGCCCACCCCTTGAAAATCATGTTCTCCCCAAATTTTCCCTCTACTCAAGCCATTCCAAACTCCTTCATAAAGGCAACACTTGCCAAGTTAAATGTTTCTGCCAAGACATCTAATTGTTGTGTGCGCCTGTCTAGCTTTGTCTCCTATCGTCACAACCTATTGTGCTCCCATGAATGATAAGGTAGAGTTGCCTAGAGCCTTGCAAAGGCAAGGGTGTTTCATGCTCCCTCACTAAAGTTGTCGTCCTAGCTGTTAGCATTGAGAATCACCCTCAGACTGTTAGAGGATAAGCTCGATACCCATTTGATTTAAATGATTAAAACTGTTATACTTGGTGGATCAACAAGAGAAGAGTAAAAGGGAGGGCATCAGACTGCATGCAAATACATTCTATTGGGCATTGAGTCATAACATTTTGCAGATCACAGGCAATCAGGGATGCCTACCAGACAAAAGGCTCATGTAAAGATGGGTAGAAGAATAGAAGGTAAACAAAAAGAAGAATATCCACATAACATAGATCCTTTATGTAAGATAGATGTAAGATGGACAATAATCTATGATTAACATGCAATTACCACAAATCCTTTGCAGCGCATGAATCCATTAACCAAAGACAACTTTTGATCTTCAAAATCTGTAAATATTACTCAAGCAAGATGATAAGAAAGAACGGAAAAAAGAGAAAAGCAGTCTCGTATCACAACTTTCATGAATCTCTAATGGCAGAAATGCCTACAACGCATGCCCTCATGCTTACAAATGAGCAACTCAACTGCTCCTCTAGCTTTCTCCTTTGTTGGATCATGAATCCAACCTTTTCTTGATCCCTCTCACCCATTAAATAGAAAATAACATACAAAATATGCTTAGGAGGTCGAAACCCATCTCTTCCATTGGATTCTAGGCCTTAGAGATAGGTGGCAACAGTCACAGAGACAAGAATCCAACAAACTGCTAATTTTTAGGAAGTTGTTGGAAGTCATTAATAAATCTGTTGCCAACTCACTGCATGAGGTTTTAATGGAGCTAAATATTAGGTGCATGTGCCCTTTAGCATCTAACCGATCTTCGAGAAGTCATTCGAACCCTCATTGACAGGTGGCAACCTCCAAACAAGGCGAATATCCAAAAACTATGCAAAACAGAGAGTTTGCAATGCACTGGTGTTTTAATTTTATCTCTCAAATGCCAAATTGGGTTAGGCTGAATTTTGGTCAGGAGGTCAATACCAATATCATGCTCCTTCACAAAATATTTCAGAGGAACCCACATCACTGTTCAAAAGTTATGATCAAATCTTTAGAAGAATTGCTACAGGAAATGAGTTTGTAGCGCCAGTTTGCAGCGCACTGGTGTTTTAATTTTATCTCTCAAATGCCAAATTGGGTTAGGTTGAATGTTGGTCAGAAGGTCAATATCAATATCATGCACCTCCAAAAAAAATTCAGAGGAACCCACATCACCATTCAAAAGTTATGATCAAATCTTTAGAAGGCTTTGCTACAAGAAATGAGTTCGCAGCGCCAATAGATGAGTCAGCCAAAACCCTTCTTTCAGTCTTTAAAACAACATGAAAACCCTCATGGAGTATCTGGTAAACCTGGGTTTGATGTAGATGCCATCAAAGTTGAACATGTGTGCTTGCAAGCTATCTAACCTCCAATGCTCCTCCTTAACCAGTTCACAACGTCTGTCAAACATAGCTTGCACACTTCAAGGAGGCTACTAGTTGATGGTATGACATAGTCCCCGGAGAAGTGGTTAAATGGTAGGCTCTGAAAAACCATAAATCCTCCTTGACATGATCCTATAATTGCAATGATGACAAAATTGAAATCATGAAGTGCTTAAGAGTACGTTGCGAACTCTCCCACTGAGTTGGCAGCACATCAACCAACTTTGACTTGACACTTAAATGGATAGATGGCGGCAAAGGGAACCTTGTATACAACATGTAGGTGTGACATGTCAATGTAATGATGTAAAAAATCAAAGATGTGATTCCAAAACAAAACCAAAGTGATTCCTTTTGACCCCTAGAATTCTATGTGCTAACATCTGGCTCCACATGGGATGACATGCTCCTTGTGAGCTGCCAAGAACATGTAGTTCCAGTGCTTTATCCATTCCATCTCTGTAATCTGTACTCTGTACTCTGTCTATGCCTTGAGAGTGTTGAGATTTGGGTACCTTGGAAAGTGGTCCCCCTTGTGTTTGTGAGCTTCTAAACACATGAGGGGAGTACTTTATACCTTGTACTATGTACTTTGTGTCTAATTTCACTTTGACTTAGGAGATTTAAGTCAAAAGTGAAATTTGGTCGTCAAAAGTGAAATTTGGTCGTTTTAGCTTAAAGCGACAATTAATTCACAAAGTGGGTGAATTAATAGACATAAAGTGAAACTATGGAAACATAAGAAAAGTGGGTTTTGGTTTGAGATTTAGTTGAGATGATCTCAACCATTGATTAGGGATGAGATGAGATGATCTCATCCACCCATCTTTGAGGTTTCCTTATGCTTCCTAAAAGAGGGCGCAAGGGGCAAAGGAGAGCTCATTCACTTGTATGTTCACCAAAGGAGCTTGGAGAAGGGCAAGAGGATGAGGATTGTTGCATTGGGAGAGGCTAGCTTGGGCGCATGCTTTCATGGAGAGAGCCATCACACTTGTAGCCTTGTTTATTTAGTGGGGAGCTTTCAGTTCTGAGGAGGGTGCACTTGAGGAGGAGGGCGCATCATCAGTGGGGAGTACTTACACCTGTCAGATTGTAGTGGAATCAGTTGCAGAGGGAGGCCACACATCAAAGCTTCATTCCTATGGAGGGGTTTTCCATTCTAAGCTCACAGCTTGCATATGGAGCAGTTATGGTGGATTTGGTAGCATTTATGAGGGGCGCACCATGTTAGGGCACACCTACTTGGTTTGGACTTATATTTCAGCTTGAGACAAGCTGCTACTATAACACATTCATCTATATTTTGTACTTGCTGTATTCCACCATCTATTCTCCTCATTTATCCTTAAAAGAGCACTTAACCTTTAAATATTGAGCAGAAAGTTTGGTGACTGATTTTTGTCCTAAAACAACAAGAGAAGACAACCACCAGTTGAAACTTAGAGCCATACTAAGGTCAAGGATAGACCTTAGGTGGCAGCCTCATAGGACCTCAGAAAATCTACAGAGAGCACCTTTGATCATTTATTGAAAATTGAAAAAACACTCGCCGCAAACCAAATGCTTGCATATCAAGCTTATTTATATACATAATCTTACTCTAAACTAACTAGTTGAATAACTTTGCTCAATTGAAGTCATACTTCCAATGCAACCAGGTGAGTATCGAACTAATGAAAATAACTCCTTCCATGCAACTGTTCAAAAGAAGCTTCAAGTGGTATGAGGCTTGTAGCAAGAGGTTAATAAGCAATGGATACTTACAATTATGATCTAAAATCATACCAACAATTGGATCATAAGAAACCTTTGAAAAATATAACTCTATGTAAAAATCCACATGATCATGAAACTTATGACAAGACATTTCTAGTTGGTTAAGAAAACCATTTTGCTCCTCTGTGAACTTTGTTTCATTAATAAAATGATGTTCCTCGTATACTTCATAGCTACTCATATGTTGTTTGATGTCTTTTGCAAGTGCAGGTACATAAATGATAGACATTTCCTCGTTGATCTGCTCATTATCATTTGAATACTCAAAGGAAACAATTTGATACAATGTCAAAAGTATCTACATCCCGGGTATCACTTTGAAGATCTTCATCCTCTTGATCATTATAAAAGGTGTCTTCTACTGCAACATACTCCTTATGATTATTTGATCATTTACTCAACAAATTGAATTCATAACAACATTCTTGATAAAGAAAATCAGCTGCAAATTTCTCTTTGCAAAACAAACAAAATGCAACATGAAAATGTCTTAGTGAAGTAATACAAGCAACCATGAGCGATCTACACCAATCATGAGTTGCTCCATCTAAAGAGTATGTAAACAATTTGATGAGGACATCTTCATGTATAACTTTCAGATTAAGTATGCACTTGTGAAAATCTAGTAAAAACTCAGCTGACATTTTCCAATTTTTCCCTCTAAACCTAGGAAGGTAGCTTTCCCATTCACTTCTATTAGGAACGGGGTTTGGAAAACCAAATATATTTGAGAATCACAAAATGCATACCTCTGAGCAAGAATCTTGTCCATTTCAAACCAGTGGAGTTGCCCATAGATTCATCTATGATGAAGTTGGAGTGGCCATGTAGAAGATTGTTGTTAAGCTTATGTCCCGCTCCTGTCCACCATCAAGAGTTGGATCTGATCATTGTCGTTCTCCCAGGGAAGATTTCTTCACTTTCGTCCCCGACAACAACGCCAAAAATGTTAGCACTAAGAATCACCCTCAGATTGCTAGAGGATAAGTCCAATACCCATTTGATTTAAATGATTAAAACATGTTATACTTGGTGGATCAACAAGAGAAGAGTAAAATGGAGGGCATCAAAGTGTTTGCAAATACATTCTATTGGGCATGGAGTCATGACATTCTGCAGATCACAAGCAATTAGGTTGCCTACCAGACAAAAGGCTTATGCAAAGATGGGTAGAAGAATAGAAGGTAAACAAAAAGAATAATATCCACATAACATAGATCCTTTCTGTAAGATAGATTAAAGAGTGCTTGAACAATAATCTATGATTAACAAACAATTACCACAAATCCTTTGCAACTCATGAATCCATTAACCAAAGGCAGCTTTTGATCTTCAAAATCTATAAATATTACTCAAGCAAGATGATGAATCTCTAATGGCAGAAATGCCTACAACACATGCCCTCAGGCTTACAAATGAGCAACTCAACTGCTCCTCTAGCTCTCTCCTCTCTTGGATCATGAATCCAACCTTTTCTTGATCTCTCTCACCCATTAAATAGAAAATAACATACAAAATATGCATAGGACGTTGAAACCCATCTTTTCCATTGGATTCTAGGCCTTGGAGATAGGCGGAAACAGTAAGAGAGACAATAATCCAACAAACTACTAATTTTCAGGAAGTTGTTGGAAGTCATTAATAAATCTATTGTCAACTCACTACATGAGGTTTTAATAGATCTAAATATTAGGTGCATGTGCCCTTTAGCATCTCACTGATCTCTGAGCAGTTGTTTGAAGCCTCCTTGACATGTGGCAACCTCCAAACAAGGCGAAGATCCAAAAATTATGCAAAACAAAGAGTTTCCAGCGTCAGTTTGCAACGCACTGGTGTTTTAATTTTATCTCTCAAATGCCAAACCATGTTAGGCTAAATTTTGGTCAGCAGGTCAATACCAATATCATGCTCATTCACAAAATATTTTAGAAGAAACCACATCACCATTCAAAAGTTATGATCAAATCTTTAGAAGCTTCTCTTACAGGAAATGAGTTTGCAACACTAGTTTGCAGCATACTGGTGATTTAATTTTATCTCTCAAATGCCAAACCGGGTCAGGCTGAATTTTGGTCGGAAGGTCAATACCAATATCATGCTCCAAAACAAAATTTCAGAAGAACCCACATCACCATTCAAAATTTATGATCAAATCTTTAGAAGGCTCTGCTATAGGAAATGAGTTCACAGTGCCAATTTGCAACGCCAATAGATGAGTCAACCAAAACCCTTCTTTCAGTCTTTAAAACAACATGAAAAACCTCATGGAATACTTGGTAAACCTGGGCTTGATGTAGATGCCATCAAAGTTGAGCATGTGTGCTTGCAAGCTATCTAACCTCCAATGCTCCTTAACCAGTTCGCAACGCCTGTCAAACATAACTTGCACACTTCGAGGAGGTTGTTAGTTGATGGTATGACATAATCCCTGGAGAAATGGTTAAATGGTAGGCTCTGAAAACCATAAATCCTCCTTGACATGATCCTATAATTTCAATGATAACAAAAATGAAATCATGAAGTACTTAGAGTATGTTGCGAACTCTCGTAGTGAGTTGACAACACATCAACCAACTTTGACTTGACACTTAAACGGATAGATGGTGACAAAGGGAACCTTGTATACAACATGGGGGTGTGACATGTCAAGGTAGTGATGTAAAAAATCAAATATGTGACTCAAAAACAAAACCAAAGTGATTCTTTTTGACCCCTACAATTCTATGTGCTAACATCTGGCTCCACAAGTGATGTCATGCTCCCTGTGAGCTTCCAAGAACATTGTTGAGATCAATTCTCGCTTCCAAAATTTTCCTCCCCTTTTCTATTTGCCCAATTTATTTTCTCCTTTTCTTTTTCCTCTTCTATACTTACCCGTTTTCCCCTTTCCTTTTTCCCTTTTACTCTCCCTTTCTAGTTCTATACTTAGTCGTTTTTTCAGAACGACGGGTTCCCAGGTTGGCGGACTTGTAGATCCTCATCTCCATCTACACCCTCAAATCACGAGTCGGACCGACCACCACACTATCCTATACTTAGCCAATTTTGCAATCGCGGGTTCCTGGGTTGGCAGGGTCGAAATCTCATACCATGTTCCGTGATATACATTTTGCATCCAAAAGATCCACGATCTACATTTTGACCATTGGACCCCCCAGCTCTTAAGTATCTCATCTCTCTTTTATTAGGTTCGACCGACCACATTACAACACTTAGTCATTTTTAGACCTTCTACAGTCACGGGTTCGCGGGTTCACAAAATTCTCAAATCCTATTTTGCTCCCATCCGTCCCCGCCACCTTCGCATGTTTCCCAATATGTATTTAGTATAGTTTAATGATAACAACTTATCATGCAAGTTCCATAAAGATTGTCATTAATAAGCGAAGGGCTTGAGGAGATCTTCTATTAAAACACATTAAAACAATATATGCGAAGGATTATATTATCCTTCTCAAGCTTTCATTTTAAACATTATCTAGAGAAAATGAATGTTTTTATCAGTGTACGACAGTAACTCAGCAACAGTTCTGTGGAGATACATTGAACATTTTCGGGCGTGAGGAACATAAATTTCAGTGGTCCAGAGCATATTCTTACTACTCATCCCCTTCTGCCCAAAATGAAGTAATCTTGACGTCTGGAATCACTTGTGTAGGCTTTGTCTTGGAGGTTTTCGACTGTAAGGAGTTGGTTGCCTGGTGCGTCGAGAGATATATTCCAAGCCAACAAATCATTCAATTGAGGGACCATTCCTTTGTCTCTCTGTCGCCTCAAGTATTTCGTAATATGTTGAGACTTCCCGAGCCAACGCTTACCTTCAAGGGTGAATATTGCAAAGAATTCTTAAAGAAGCATGACAACGGGTTGGACCTCTTACCTGAGTTCTTGGAGAACCCATCGGCCCTCCCCAAGGACATCAGGAGATTGCAGGTTGGCTCATTTAAAAATCCTTTCCGGGAAATTTCTTGACTTTTCATGAGGGTAACAGGACAAGAAACTACAACCAACATTTCTCACATGATTCTTTACATTTTATTCTTTACAATCAAGGAACATGCCATATTCGATTGAGGAAAGGTGATTTCCATTGAAATCTCTTCCCAATTGTCACAATACAAGGAGAATAAATTCTTTGTCCTCTTATTTGGTTTTCACGATAGCACATTGCTGTTAGTTTCCGAGATTATCTGTGTGTAAGAAGGTAAACTATGAATTCAACCCGATAACCTTCTGGTATCAAACATTAGGAAGGTACAAAGCCTCCCAACATTTTTATGAAGTTTTTAATGACTTTGTCTCAGTTTTTAAAGGTTTGTTGTTTGAAAAGGACACCCCACAGATGTCTGACCAGGCGAGTAAGTTCCTGGATAGGAAGAGGACACTGGAACAAATGGAGAATTACAACATCATAAGGATTTTCGGTTCCAAGGAAAATCCTTCCTTTTTTCCATGCCACATATCTGACAAAATGTTTGTTACTGAAGTATCAAGGCAGTACAACTACTGGTTGCATTTTTTCCATGAAAAGAGAAAAAAACAATTCATACCTTTGCCTCAGAAAGTTGGGGGCTTCATATTCAGAAATATGAACAAGATTGATGAATTCGCAGGCCACTTCCACAACTTGAATCTAAGATATGTTGAAAGGATAAAAGGGTTCGACTTTAGTAGAATTTTTGTAGAACATCCACTGGAAACTGGCTTCAACAATTCTTTTATTAATAATGTTCTGAATGAAGACAAAGATAATGACTCGGGCGCTCTTGCTCATGACAGTGGCGACCTGGAAACAATATTCAATACCAATGAATTGTACATGCAGAAAGGAAAAGGTCTCGACGAGAAGAGTGCCCAATCCCTAATTGTCACTCCAAAAAGTACAACATCTCGGAGCAATGCTCCAACGACCCACCAAAATTAAGAAAGTGACCCACATTTCTCTAGGCAGATGAGGAGATAAGAACCCTTATTCGGGAAAAATTGAAAGCTCCCATAAACTTCCCTTGAGGAAGAAAATAAAAAATATTGTGCAAAAAGAGGAGGGACCTCGAGCTGAAAGCGACACTCACGACCTCTCCCTCGAGGATATTGAACTCGATATTGACATCAAAAAAGTGTCCCCAACGCGTATCAGCCATGGCTCACCAGAATCCTCTGATGGAAATAATTGAGAGCGAGACCTTCGATGAAGAAGAGTCTTTTTTATTTTAGAGCGCTGATTGGGAAATCTCGATCAGAGGTTAACCTATGGAACATGCGGCCTTCCCAAATTTCCCAAATTCACCGAGGAACTGGAGATGCTCTAGACGATTCTATTGGAGGCCTTGAAGCAGAGAATGCCAAGTTAAAGGAAAGAGTCAAAGAATTGGAAGAAGCCTTAATGCCTCTTCCAGTAATTTCTAGTCCTTTAGCAATGATTGGGCCTACCACACCTGCAGTTAAACCGAAAGGATCTTCAAGCCTACTCACATCAGCCATGGGCTATGTGGGGAAGAACATTAAGAAAATAATGGAATTAATTATAGAGGCTTGGGAGATGTCAAAGAACATGGTCTCTTTTGGAATGAGGGCACATTCCTTCGATGAATATTTACAGGCGGATTTAAAAAATGAAGAAGGTTTTTACCTTGACAGGGTCATACCCTTCGATTTTAAAGTTACTAATATAACATAGTTGAGAAGAAGAGAGGAGGATATCCCTTATCTAAATTAGATAAAACAACTGAACGCATGCTGGAAGGAAAAGGTTAAAAACTTGAATATCATTGTCCAAGCATGAAACCAAGCCATAACGAGGAGAGAAGAATTATTCAAAAGGTTGACTGAGATAGACCTAGTCGGGAGCACCAATGAGGTCCAATACCCCAAATTGATTCTCAACTCGTTCCTAACCAAGCAAGCATTCGACGAACAAGTTGATATCTTTAAAGGGTTATCATTTGAAAAGTTCTATGGTATTCTTGAGTATAAAGGAAATTTTGCTTATTTACTTTAAATGTGTGAATGTGTGTGGTTCCTAGTCCATTCTCAGGAAATTTATTTAAAAGAAACTAAAACATTTTTCCGTTTTTTTCATCTTTACTTTTCTTTGATTACTAGGACAAACTTCTGTAAAAGTCCCACATTCTGAAGACCTAGACTCCCACAAAAATCATAACAGAGGAGTACCACATCTATAAAAACGTAGGGGGATTTGTATCCTTGTGAGGTTTCCGTTTCGGTCCTAATATATTCAAGCATTAACATTTTTGATGACCATACTAGGGAAACATGAAATGAAAATTCGAAGCCTAGCCCAGCGTTTGTAAAAGAATATATGACTTTACCCCAGGGTAATCAACCCCATTTGGAAATTGGATTAAATAACCGAGGAAGCATTTTACACCAGTTGTACAAACTGGTAATAACAATAACCCATATTCGAGAAGAGTTAGAAGGGTCCTGATAGATCTTAGTCCAAGAAGAAGAAAGAGAAATCCTCCAAAGACAGAGGAGACAGGAACGACAAGATCAAAGAAATCAAAGGCTAGCTAGAACAACACAAGAATAAGGTCGAGATTGAGGCTGGATGAATATAAGGGACCCATTACCAGAAACAAAAGTAAGCAACTTTCTATTCTTAGCAGTAAAGAGTCTAGCCCTGAAGTCTCCTCAGACATGGTAGCGAGAGACGAAGAACCCCGAGAAGAGCATCATGAGGAGAGACAAGGAGGTGGAAGAGATGTCACAAGAAATCTGTAAATTCTAACCTTGTACAATAACTAGTGCAAACAAATATTCAGAAAAGAACAAAAAATATACAATGGCAAATACAAACATTACACAGAGATTTTTCCCCTGGAAACCCAAATCGGGAAAACTAACATATTCTATATTCATTCATTGTGTTACAATGTTTACAATACAAAATACATATAGGAGCTAGGGACATCCAAAACCCTAACCCAATGACTTGGATTAGTCCAAAACCCTAATTCCTTAACCGGAAATAGAAAACCATCGGCAAAGAAACCATGTGCCGAAAAACCACTTAAATATAATGCAGTCCCGATTCGATTTTTTTTTTCGAGGGCTCTGCCCCCCTGCGCGCCCATCGCAGACTCTCAAACTCTACTACTCGTGCAAAGAATATAACACATACCCAACATTCTCCCGCTTGTTGTTTTCTTTGCACACAAGGGGTTACATGGTTACATAGTCAACAATCCAGGGCATCAATGCCCATGGATCCTCTACACCAAAATAACTTCTCAATGCTCACATATTTTGTTAATGAATCTGCAACATTCTTCAA
>CBVK0102216667.1:0-23744 GCA_900067695.1 Picea abies
CTCTTCCGATCTCACTACTCTAGGGCACCCATGTGAGGGAGAATCTATCATGGAGAAGATGGAAAATGAACATGATGGAGAGGTTGGCCCATCTAATCAATTGAGGGGAGTCCTATAGGAAATTTTCAAGAATGACAAGAAAATGCAACGAACAGAGAGGAGTTAAACTAATGTGCTAAATGTCGTGAAAATTAAGGCATGGAGGAGACCCATATATTTGAGTAAGAGTGGTTATCCATGGGGAATTCCTATTCACAATTCAACAATTATGAAAACAAGATGGTGCTTAAGTAATTCAGACCATTTTACAGAAATTCAGTGTAAAAAAGATGAGGTTTAACCCTTCTTGGAGAAACGGCTTCTAGATGAAGTTGCAAATCTAAAAAATAAAAAAAGTACCCTTTTGAATATCTTGGAAAGACAAATCCAATGACGCTAATGGTGCGTTAATCAGAGTTCGTATGATCCTGTAGCAACAAAAAGAAAATTAGGCTTTTTCTATAAGAATGGTTTCCCTCCATTTTTCCAAGTCATTGTTACTTGTGGTGGAGACTAAGCTTGGAGAAGAGGAGGAGGCTCTAAATATTTCTAATCTCATTATGAAGAAATTGATCATCAGAAAGTGGTGTTGTGATTGCCATGTTGGTGGCCTAACCGTGCTCTTCAATTTAGCAAATTATTTTCTTAGATTAGGGGCCATTTTTTGTTGTGGGAGACCCTTGCAAAATTTGGGGGTCCAATGCACTAATTGGGGTCTCTTCCTATGTTGACCAATGCATTAATTGACCCCAGTATTAGCATTGGCCAATGCATGAACAAGGGGTGATTCTTGCATTGGAAAAAACTGACATTTGGGTCCCAAATTTGCTAGGTAGGCCCCTAGTTGAGGGAGAGATTTGGGAGTGAGTTGGATGATGATTTTGATAGTGATATGGCTTGAAAAAATGTGGTTTTTTCATAGATATGGAAAATTTTATAGTTCTTTAGAGAGAATGGGAATTCGAGGAGATATGTACCTAGGTCCATGGGGACCTAGCTATGTGGGGGGTACTATCTCAATATGGGTTGCTCAAGTTCTTTGAGAACCCATTGACATGGGTAGGAGAGGGGATCCTTTCACTCATAGTGAGTTACTAGGACCTAGAGGAGGAGGCTTTGATTATCCAGGGGAAATGGCTCGAGATTACAATTTATGAAATATAATTTTTAGTAGGGCTACCCTAGTTGGGGGTGGTAGTAGAGATGTCGCCATTATTGCCAAGAGGAAGGTGGGTAGAGGAGTTCCTTGACATAGATTGTGTCACTAGTGATATGATTTGTGATTCTTTTATCTAAATGGGGGATGTTGAGCAGTTAAAGAGTCAGGTAGTGGCTATTGTAGTGATTCATGTACTAGGGAGTCACACATTACATAAAGTATATGGTGGACATATGCTTCTGGTGGAGAGGGTGCCAACTGGGATCCACTATGGGTGGGCTCAGATATTGTTGATGATGCTTAAGAACCAACTGTCATCATGCAGAAGGGCATCAGGAGGGACCTACACTTTTCAGATATTTATGTGTTCCTTCCTTTTTAAGTGGATTCATACACTTCATCCCCATGTGCACATCTGTGATTGGGGGCCTCAGAAGCCCCAAATGTGATGGTGGAGTCAGCTACTTAGGAGAGGAGGAGGTGGTCAGCTTGGTAATGTCTTCTGAGTGAATTAATTTGTGCACTAGGACCAACTCCTGATTGTGATTGAGGACTATCCCTATTATGGAATGAATTACCAAGGAGACCTGGGTTACCTTTGCCAACTAGCTAGGCTCGGGTCCCTGATGGTGAGTAACATCATGCATTTTTGTTTGTATCTTTTAATTTATTTTATTATTATGTGTCAATATATGGTACCGATAATATTTGTTTTATGTGCAATTTGTAGATATAACGTCGGTGAGGTTAGCGGGGCATGCAACACACAAGAGGGCTGGTACTTTTGTCGATCCAAGACCATCGACGTCCACAAAGGTGGAAGAATTAAGGAGATAAATGGAAGTTCTATGACATAGCATGGAAAATTTGTTGAATGGGGTGTCAAAGAAAAAAGTGCCATACACTAGATGATCATTATGTGGTAACTTTCATAGGGGCATGAGCCAAGTGGTTCTTTGTGTTGCGTAGGGCAAGGATCGTGGGTCAAGTGATTCAATACATTTCATTAGGGGACATGGTGCAACTCGCACAAGCTCCTCCATCCGATGAGGATGAGTAGCATGGGTAGTGTTGTAACCTAGGTCTGCATCACCTGCCTCTCCTCTCTTTTCCATATGCCTTCATCAACCTTTTCCTTTTTCTGGTTGGTTAAGTCATTTTCCCATTACTGAGTGACTTGGTTCTTGTTTGCTTCTTTCCTGTTTGCGTCTTTGCGCATTTCATTTTTTGTCTTTCTTAAAGGATGAAACATACATCGTGTTTGGTTCGAATTACTTGTCATCACGTTTTCCGTGGATTGAGATCACCACATGTTTCCCAAGCATTTTTGTATGTACAGGGAATGCCCGTGCACACAACACAACAATCTAGAGCAACAAATTTCGGGCTCAGACTTTGGGAACGAACAAGGAAATTTTCAACGGTAAAGATCCGCCAAGCAAATCATATCAATAGTGGTAGTTCATTATGGGAATGCATAATTGCGTAGATTTTAACACCAAGAGTCGTCATAAGACCCGAAGAGAATCTGGGTCATTCATCTGCCATGACACGCGACAACAGATCATCTACTTCGAAAATTTTCGCTTTGGGAGTTTTCCAAGCACAAACATTCGAAACTCCTGAAGAGCCAAAGACCCGAAGTCCTAAAGTGAATCAGGACCATCCATCAACGGAGACACGTGGAAGCATATTGTCCACTTTGGGAGTTTTCCTTTGGGAGATTTTCAGGTTTCACATTTGAAAGTCCCGAAGAACCAAAGACCCGAAGTCCTGAAGTAAATCTAGACAATCCATCAGACGAGACACGTGGCGATAGATCAATTACTTCAGCGGTTTTCCTTCGGGATTTTTCCAAGCACTAACATTTGAAACTCTTGAATCTTGAAGCCCGAAGTGCCGAAGCACGTGGCAACAAACAATTGAGACACGTGGCACACTCATGAGGCAGGACACATGGCATCCATCTCGGGTCATTCGATTGTGTCATTTTCCCATTTCCACGTGACACATGTCACCTTTCTCTCCAAGACACCTCAGCATCCATGACATCATACGACATCAGGCCGCCACGTCACTTCAATGATTTTCATCCGGGAGATCTTCACGCTTAATATTTAAAACTCCTGAAGCCCGAATCTCCGAAGAGAATCTGGGTCGTTCATACATCCCAACACATGGAAATAGATCATTCACTTTGGGATTTTCCTCTGGGAGATGTTCCATGTTTCACATTTGAAACGCTCGAAGCCCAAAAGCCCGAATTGAATTTGGACCATTGATCCCAGGTCAACGAGAACTGTCGATCCTTGCAGGTAAATGTCACTCAGATCTCGGATTGTAATCATATCAATGGATATAGTTCATTGTGGCGACGCAAACTGCCTGGACATTAATTTTCTAGAGCGGTCTTGCAATTTAAACAATGGTATTTCTAGAAGGGTACGTGGCAGCTTCTGGTGAATTGCGAGCCCAAAGGCGATCTGGATCCAAACCACCCTTAACAAATCCAACAATCATGTGCTTGAATGATGTCAGATCACTGCGTCACCTCACGCATCATCTCCCCTCATCCCACTTACTACCTTCGCTCCTCTCACCACTCGACACTTTTCCTCCATTAAACCCCACACTGATCTCCATCGGTGGTGGCCCACCTCTCCAGATCAATGGTTAGAGTAAGTGGTTTTTCCATTGCAGGCCTTACCTAACATGGTGGCTCCTCAAGAGCTCAGACCCCTACACCCCCCTCTGAGTTCCTCTCGGGTCATTTTTTAATACTGCCCACTCTCGCCTTTCGCCACCTATTTTCCACTCACTCCCCAATCTATCTACTCCTCCTCTCCCTACGCGCCACCCGTATCCCTCACTACACATCATCTACCCTCGCGTCCATTCATTCTGTCTCCTGATTGGATGCTCACCTCCACATTTCCCCTCATGCCCGAAGGGTCAACAACCATTCCAGTGAAGCTATTTCGTAGGTACAGATGGCATCTGGCAGTATTAACATAGGGTGTGCTTGGCTTCCGAAAGCTCAGGCGTAGATAGAGATTTAAGTCTCAGTCACAGGTCGATGCAGGTTAGTTTTAGAAATACTTCAACGAACTCTTCTCATACAGTTGATATCTCCAGTGACCTCCAACAGATCGCAAACATGCCATCATTCAACACAAATCTCTTCTCTGTCACTCCGAGGCCTATTTTTGGCCACTCAGTTCCTCCAGCATATGCATCAGTTATGTCGCAGAGACAGTAGCCGTTTTATTTGATTAAGCCCAACATTTTCCTAGATTAGATGCAAGAATGGTCTTCTGTGTGTGATAAGAACCACTCTTGCTGATTTATTCCAGTATCTTAGTAAAGTTAAGATTTTGTTTTACGAATAGTTCCCTAGATCGAGGTCTCAATCCCCTAAGGATGAGAGCCTCTGCAACTATTTTAAATATTTATTTTTTGGATATTGAAAACATTGGATTTTTTGAGGAAAGAAGAGCAATACAACAGACTGGTTGGACCCGTTTTATGCATGGATTAAATCTCTCTACTTAGTGAACATACTCTTGATGACAATGTTTCTACCCGATGAACATACTCTTGATGACAATGTTTCATTCAACTCTTCATGTGTTTTCATTCTTATCTTGAATACAGTTTTTGGTTTGTGCAACGTACATTTCATTTCCTTTCAACTTGTATGACTCATTTTTACTGATATACAACCTATCAAACAACTAATGCTTTGGTAAAGATTTGTTTTCTGCAACCTGTGGGAGTTACCATGTTTGATGTCTTGAAATGATATTTTAAGTATTGAACTCTTGCAGCAGATTATTCATTGAGTAGTTTGTTGTTTCTCTCTGTTTTCTATTGTTTCACTGGTTTATCATCAATGTGCCATCAACCAAGAAGGGCCCTCATCCATATCGTTATGCAAACCCAGCCTTGCTTTTGTCTCGATAGAATAACCCTCTGACCAACCAACAAAAAGTTAAAGAAACAATCATTCTAAACTGATAGGTGGCCTAACTTTTCCCTTTAACAGTCAAGTGCAGACTTTACGACCAACATCTTCTGGTGTCGTTGCCGGGGAATGAAGTAACAAAATATCTTTCCCTGGGAGAACGACAATTGATCATCTTTGACCTTTGATGGTGAACAAAGATCAGACACAGACAGATTGCCATCTTTCACCTGGTGGCTTCACTGAGTAAAATTTAGAGAAGAAATATTGGCGCCCAGAAAGGGATTCAACAGATCCAAATATGAAAACAGCAAAGCCAAGAAGGCTGATTGTAACCGTGAGAATAACACAGTAGGCTCTAAGCTAGGAAGGAAACTAAGGAAAGCTACTGTATCTCAGAGATACACTTCCCCCCTCAAGGGAAAATTTGCACACCAAGAAAATACTTCAAACCATCATCATAAGAAGCTTGAATTTGCTAGCCCTGAGAATCATAATTCCAACGGGGCTCAGACATCTCCTACTCCCGATTCCACTTCAACATCTAATCCTGCATCCACTCTTGTATCTCCCATAAATTTTCAGATTCCTATTGTTCAATCCATGGTTGTTAATAGGATGGATGTCATAATTGCTGCCAGATATGCACCCTTAGTGTTACTTGCAGTTTTACATGCACTCCCAACCACAGATTACATGAAAAATCTACCAAGATATAATGGGGAAGGTGAAATAATTGTTGAAGAACATTTGGTAGCCTTTTACAGTTTTGCAGACAACTTTAACATTGATTATTCAGATGTGTGGATGAGGTTGTTTGTACAAAGTTTGGATGGGGAGGTCAGAAAATGGTTCAGGGGTCTTCCTCCAGCCTCCATTGCAGATATTGAGGTGTTAGATGAGGCTTTTATAAAGCAATGGGGAGATAAGAGAGATTATCTCTATTACATCACTGAATTTGGTGCTCTAAAGAGAAAGAATGGTGAATCTATTTTAGACTTCACCAAGAGATTCAATAAAATGTATGGTAGAATCCCAGATGAAATCAAACCAATTGAAGCCTCTATCAAGATCACTTATGCTAATGCATTTGATGCAGAATTATTCCTCCTCCTGAGAGAGAGAAGATCAACCACACCATTATCCATGCAAGCAACCATTGAAGTTGAATCTAATATTTTGGCATAAGACAAATCAAAGACTAGATCTGATAAAGAGAAGAAAAAATAGAGAGAGGATGCCCCTACCTCCTCTAACCCAACTACATCTGATCCCCAACTTGAAGAGATGACTAAGACTTTGAAGTATCTAGCTTCTGAGATAGCTAAGCTAAAATGGGAATCCAAAAAGCCAAACAAACCTTTTCAAGTGGCTGGTAATAGAAATTAGAACCAATTCAGAAGGCCTAATGATGTTCCTCAAGTAATGAAGAGGGAAAGGAGAAATGTTTATGATCAAAGGGTGGTGCCCCCTTTCCAAAACAATCAAATTGAGGAGATGGATACAGACAATGATGATGTGGATGATACCACTATGCTTTTCAATAAGACAAATTATTATACCAATCACTTAACATAGCAAGAGTATGAGGTAGCACAATTATCGAATCAATTTGATGATCAAATAGGGGAAGAGGGAGTTATTCAAGGTCAACCCAAGAAGAAATACAATTTGAGGACGAGGAATGGAGATTCCAAGGCCACCACCTTTGATCAAGGAAAACAAGCAGAAGCCCCTCCCAAGCCAAATCCGAATAAAGGTATGCCATGTAAAAATAAGTCATCTCTACTATCAAACCCTCTTCCCCCTGAAACAACAGAAGCTGATAAGCCACTAACCTCTTTCAACTTGGAACATGAGCTGAGAAAAATCAAGATTCCTGTCCCTTTGACAGAGTTGTTAAAAAATGAACTTTTCAAGAAATCCATCATGAAAGTTCTGCAACCAACTCCTTCTAGTGTATCTTCTGATGTCATTAGTCTATAGGATGAAAACCCAACCATTACTGTGGGTCCACACATCAAGGATGTCTTTGATGCTTCTCCTCCTTTCTATATATCTCTGAATGTCGATGATAAGATCCTGCACAACTGTCTTATGAACTTAGGAGCCTCTCACAATTTCATGCCCAAAGTTGTTATGGAAGAACTAGGTCTGGAGATTACCAAGCCTTACCAAGACATGTACTCCTTTGATTATAAGAGAGTAAAATGCCTGGGATTGATAAAGGATATGGTGGTTTCTCTAGCACAATTACCCATGAAGAGTGTAATGATGGACATTGTGGTGGCCGACATTCCCCCAAAGTTTGACATGCTATTATCCAAAACTTGGGCTAAGAAGGTTGGAGGATCATTGCAAATGAACCTCACATACGCCACCATTCACGTGTTTGGTGGTGAGCACAGGAAGCTATACAGAGAGGTAAGGTTAGCCTACATAGTCAGTGATCATCAAAACCCAAGCAATCACCCCATTTATACTATTAAGGATGAGATGTGTTTGTCTATTTTTCATTTAAACAATGATGAACCTGAAATATCAGTCAGCCAACGCAGAGATCAGCCCATGAATGGTCAACAAAAAAAGGTGTGGAAGATGTATTTCGATGGCTCTTCATCAAAAGAAGGATCCAGCGCAGGTATTCTCCTCATTTCCCCTTCAGAAGAAGTAATAACCTTCTCTTATAAGCTAGATTTTGAGACTACTAATAATATAGCTGAATATGAAGCTCTGGTATTGGGATTGAGGGCTGCCAAAGACATGGCCATTGATTGTTTAGTAGTTTTTGGTGATTCTGAGTTGGTCATCAATCAAGTAAGGAATATCTATCAAACTAAGCAATAGAGGCTCAAGCAGTACAAAAACGAGGTATGGGCCCTGATCGATAATTTCTTTCTAGCATTTAATCTCTCTTTTATTCCCAGAGAACAAAATCAAAAAGTTGATTCTCTGGCCTTAGCTGCCATCACGTTCAGGCCTCCCATTGGCCCAAATATTAAATATCAGGTGGAAATCAAACAACCATAGAACAACATAGAACAACCATACCAAACAACATAAAGCACTGACAAGTCTTTAGTGATGATTTAGAGTTGCCGAGATTTCTTCACACCATTGATGAATTCTCTAATATCTCAATTGATCAAGAAAGTCAAGAAGATGAAAATGAGAAATTAGAGGATCAACAATCTTCTCATCTGCTGAAGATAGTGGCTGGTCATGATATTGTGGAGATGGAAACCAATCATATTCCAAAAGGACTAGTGCCTTTGGAAAGATTGTTCGACAATAATGATGTTTACAAAGGAACTGCCATAGAGAATCAAGAAGAGGAGGTGACATAGTGCAATATTGGGACCACTGAGAATCCCAAGATCATAAAGGTGTCCAAAGCATTGGTTGCAAAACAAAAAGACAGGTATGTCAGTCTCATTAAAAAGTTTTTTGATACTTTTGCATGGTCGTATGAATATTTGAAGACATTTGATACTGACATCATCCAACACAAGATCCCTCTAAAAGCTGTCTCCAATCCGTTTAGATGGAAAATTTGACAATTTAATCCCATGTTAATGTCCATAATTGAGAAAGAGATAAAAAGAATGTTGGATGCCAAGATTATTGTACCATTGAGGTATTCAAATTGGGTGGCTAACTTAGTACCTGTGAGGAAGAAGAGTGGGGAGATACACTTGTGTGTTGATTTCAAAAATCTAAACAAGTGTTCTTTGAAGGACAATTACCCCCTCCCCAAGATGGACCATATTCTATAGAGGGTGGTAGGTGCACACAAAATTTCCTTGTTGGATGCATACTCTGGTTATAACCAGATAGCAGTTTGTGAGGAAGATAAAGAAAAGACAGTATTCACCACCCCATGGGGAACATTCATGTATGACAAGATGCCCTTTGGGCTCATGAACGCAGGGGCCACTTTTCATAGGGCCATGGACATTGATTTCATGGGGGAAAAAGACAAATTTATGGTCATATACTTAGATGACATTACCATTTTCTCCAAGTCTGATGAGGAACATTTGTAGCATTTGGAGCAGGTTTTCAAGAAATGCAGGATGTATGGGATATGTCTCAATCCTAGGAAGTCTCACTTGGCCATGCCAGAAGGGAAGCTCCTGGGCCACATCATATCGACGAGAGGCATAAAAATTGATCCAAAGAGGGTTTGTGCCATTCAATAAATTGAGATTCCCAAAAATAAAAAGGTTTTCCAGTCTTTTATTGGTAAGATAAACTTCCTCGGACACTTTGTGCCAAATTTTGCTAAAATTCTGAAGCCTATTACTAACATGTTGAAGAAATATGCTGTGATAAAATGGTCCTTGGAGGATAAATCATCTTTCCAAACAATCAAGCAAGTTTTAGTTGAAGCACCTATGTTGGCCAACCCTGACTATACCAAAGACTTCTTCATTTTCTCCTTTGCCTCAAAGGAAACAATTGTTGTTGTACTGCTGCAAAAAAATGAGGAAGGGCATGAGCAACCAATAGCCTTTCTCAGCAGAGCCCTCCGAGATGCTAAGCTCAAGTATGATATATTAGAAAAACATGCTTATGCATTGGTCAAAGCACTCAAGGCCTTCAAGGTTTATGTGCTACAGTCTAGCATAACGACCTTTGTTCCTAGCAACAGTGTCAAAGAGATTCTGGTCCAGCCAGACAACGAGGGGAAAAGAGGAAAATGGATTGTCAAGCTATTGGAGTATGATTTGCACATAAATCCCACCAAGCTGATCAAGGGGCAAGGACTTGCCAAGTTGCTATCAGAATCAAACTGCAAGGTGCTAGAGTTACATCAAATCTTCACCCAATCAGATGCACCCATCATACAGCATGGACAAGACAACTTACATGTATTTGGAAATTATTCCTCTTCACCTTGGTATAAAAACATCATCTATTTTCTAACACATTTTGAATGTCCACCAGATGTGAAGAAGACAAAGGCCAGGTCTCTCAAGTTGAAAGCCATCAAATTTTGCATTTCAAACCAGAACTTGTATTGGAGAGATCCTGCTAGCATCCTGTTAAGATGCCTTGATGAAAATGAAGCTAAACAAGTCACACCAGAAATGCACAAAGGAGTGTGTGGAGGGCACCAACATTAGAAAGCCACAACACTCAAGATCCCAAGGGTAGGATACTACTGGCCCTCCATTTTCTTTGATGTGTTTTCCACTATTAGAGCCTGTAATGAATGTTAGATTTTTGCAGGGAAACATAAGTTACTATCACTGCCCCTGAAACCTATCAAAGCTAATAGTTTGTTTCAGCAATGTGGGTTAGAATTCATAGGAGAAATAAATCCACCCTCCAGTGGACAACACAAGTGGATCCTCACTGCCACCAACTACTTCATCAAATGGATTGAGGCCTTGCTCACCAGGAACACCACTGACAAGGTAATCATGAATTTCCTGGAAACTAATATTTTTGCCACATTTGGTTGCCCCAACAAGCTTGTAATAGATAATGCCCAAGCGTTCAAATGCAAGGCCATGATTGATTTCTATGGTAGCCACAACATTTCCTTGACACATTCCACACCCTATTACCCTCAGGGGAATGGCCTGGCATAATCATCAAACAAGACTCTCATCAGGATCATTAAAAATTTGTTGACTGAAAGCAAGAAATCCTTGGACTCTAAACTCAAATATGCCTTATGGGCTGACAGGATCAGCACTAAGAAGTCTCTAGGAACCTCACCATTCCAACTTATTTATGGCATAGACGTTTTTTTTCCTACTCAACTTGGTATACCAATCCTGAAATTCTTGCAGGAGGATATCAAGGAACCCAATGACATCCAACAGAGGATCTTCTAGATTATAGAAGTTCAACATAGAAGAGAAGCACTTGATTAGAGAACAGAGGCATACCAGAGCAAGATCAAATCAGCCTTTGATAAGAAAACCAAGAAGGAAATTTTTCAGGAAGGTGACCTGGTTTTGAGGTGGGATGCCATAAGGGATGACAAGTCTAAGCATGGTAAAATCAACAACCTCAGTTTGGGCCTTTTAAGGTGATTGAAGTTCTGGACAACAACACGTTCATTATGCACAATCTAGATGATACAGAGGTCTTTGGAGGCCCAATAAATGGGCGCTTTCTGAAACACTATTTTTTTTAAGGATGGGGGAAGGTCCCCCTTGTACCATAGACACTTTCCTTTATTGTTTCTTTTGATTAGTTAGTTGTGTGTGAATAAAGACTCCATATCCCAACAAGGCACTAGGGTGTAGTTTCAGTTTTTAATTCAATAAAATGCATGGCTGAGGGACAATAACAGATACGTTGGGTTGACATAAAGAAATGAGGGTAAGTGACAAACGGTAAGAGCAATTATCTAATATCAAGGCACCGATCTACAATTCTTATCACCTCACAGGGACGATCTATCCCCAGTTGGAGCCAATGTTGTAACCTAGGTCTACATCACCCGCCTCTCCTCTCTTTTCCATATGCCTTCATTAAAATTTTCCTTTTTTTGGTTGGTTAAGTCATTTTCCCATTACTGAGTTACTTAGTTCTTGTTTGCTTCTTTCCTATTTGAGTCTTTGCGCATTTCATTTTCTGTCTTTCTTGAAGGATGAAACGTACATCATGTTTGGTTCAAATTACTTGTCATCACATTTTCCGTGGATTGAGCTCACCACATGTTTCCCAAGCATTTTTGTATGCACAGGGAATGCCCATCCACACAACACAACAATCCAGAACAACAAATTTCATGCTCAGACTGCGGGAACAAACAAGGAAATTTTCAACAGTAAAGATCCACTAAGAAAATCATATCAACGGCTGTAGTTCATTGCGGGAACACAAAATTGCGCGGAGTTTAACACCAAGAGTCGTCAAAAGACCCGAAGAGAATCTGGGATGTTCATCTGCCATGACATGCGGCGACAGATCATCTACTTCGGCGATTTTCACTTCGGGAGTTTTCCAAGCCAAACATTCGAAACTCCCAAAGAGCCAAAGATCGTAAGTCCTGAAGCGAATCAGGACCATCCATCAATGAAGACATGTGGAAGAAGATCGTTCACTTCGGGAGTTTTCCTCCAGGATATTTTCAGGTTTTACATTCGAAAGTCCCGAAGAACCAAAGACCTGAAGTCCCGAAGTAAATCTAGACCATGCATCAGACAGGACACGTGGCGACAGATCAATTACTTCGACAATTTTCCTTCAGGAGTTTTCCAAGCAGTAACATTTGAAACTCTCGAATACCAAAGCCTAAGGTGCCGAAGCACATGGAAACCAACAGTTGAGACACGTGGCACACTCATGAGGCAAGACACGTGGCATCCATCTTAGGTCATTCGGTTGTGTCATTCACCCATTTCCATGTGACACATGTCACCTTTCTCTCCAAGACACCTCGTCATCCGTGACATCATACAACATCAGGTTGCCACGTCACTTTGGTGATTTTCCTCCAGAAGATATTCACGCTTAATATTTGAAACTCCTGAAGCCCAGATCTCCGAAGAGAATCTGGGCCATTCATCCATCAAGACATGCGGAAACAGATCATTCACTTCAGGATTTTCCTCCAGGAGATGTTCCATGTTTCACATTTGAAACACCCAAAGCCCGAAAGCCTGAATTGAATGTGGACCATTGATCCCAAGTCAACGAGAACCGTCGATCCTTGCAGGTAAATGTCACTCAGATATCGTATCGTAATCAGATTGACGACTATAGTTCATTGCGGTGACGCAAATTGCCTGGACGTTAATTTTCTAGAGCGGTCCCACAATTTAAACCATGGTATTTCTAGAACAGTACGTGGCAACTTCTGGTGAATTGCGGTCCCAAAGGCGGTCTGGATCCAAACCACCCTCAACATCTCCCGCAATCATGTGATTCAATGACGACATATCACTGCGTCACCTCACACGTCATCTCCCTTCATCCCACTCACTACCATCACTCCTCTCACCACTCGACACTTGTCCTTCGTTAAACCCTAGGCTGATCTCCATCGACGATGACCCACCTCTCCATATCAACGGTTCGAGTAAGTGGTTTTTCCATCGCGGGCCCTACCTAACGTGGCAACTCCTCAAGAACTCGCCCCTCCCTCTCTAATCTGCTTACCGCCCACACCCCCCTTCGAGTTCCTCTTGAGTTTTTTTTAATACCGCCCCCTCTCACCTTTCACCACTTGTTTTCCACCCACTCCCCAATATATCTACTCTTCCTCTCCCTACACGCCACCTATATCTCTCACTACACATCATCTACCCTCACGTCCATTCATTCCGTCTCTTGATTGGATGCTCGCCTCCATGTCTCCCCTCATGCCCGATGGGTCGACAACCATTCCAGTGAAGCTATTTCGTAGGTACAGATGGCATCTGGAAGGATTAACACAGGGTGCACTTGGCTTCCGAAAGCTCAGGCATAGAGAAAAAGTTAAGTCTCAGTCACAGGTTGAGGTAGGTTAGTTTCAGAAATACTTTAGCGAACTATGATCATACAGTTGATTATCTCCAGTGACCTCCAACAGCTCGTAGACATGTCGTCGTTTAACTCAGAGCTCCACTCTATCACTTTGAGGCCTATTTTTGGCCACTCAGTTCCTCCAACAGATGCATCAGTTCTGTCGCAGATACAGTAGCAGTTTTATTTGATCAAGCCTGACATTTTCCTAGATTAGATGCAAGAGTGGTCTTCTGTGTGTGATAAGAACCACTTTTGCTGATTTATTCCAGTATGTTAGTAAAGTTAAGATTTTGTTTTATGGACAGTTCCCTAGATTGAGGTCTCAGTCCCCTAAGGATGAGAGCCTTTGCAACTCTTTTAAATAGTTATTTTTTGGATATTAAAAAGGTCAAATTTTTGAGGAAAGAAGAGCAATACAACAGACTGGTTGGACCCGTTTTATGCATGGATTAAAGATCTCTACCTGGTGAACATACTCTTGATGACAATATTTCGTTCAACTCTTCATGTGTTTTCATTCTTATCTTGAATACAATTTTTGGTTTGTGCAACGTACATTTCATTTCCTTTCAACTATTGTATGACTCATTTTTACTGATATGCAGCCTGCCAAACAACTAATGCTTTGGTAAAGATTTGTTTTCTGCAACTTGTGGGAGTTACTGTGTTTTGATACATGTTTGATGTCTTGAAATGATATTTTAAGTATTGAACTTCTTGCAATAGATTATTCATTGAGTAGTTTGTTGTTTCTCTCTGTTTTCTATTATTTCATTGGTCTGTCATCAGTGTGCCATCAGCCAAGGAGGGCCCTCATCCATATCGTTCTGCAAACCCAAGCTTGCCTTTGTCTTGATAAAATAACCCTCTGACCAACCGACAAAAAGTTAAAGAAACAATCATTCTAAACTGATAGGTGGCCTAGCTTTTCCCTTTAGCAATCAAGTGCAGACTTTAGGACCAACATGTAGCTTGAATGCCTCCAATTTTTTGATGTATTTAGCATGCTATGGACATGTGAGTTGTATTGTATAGGAGTGGACTCAAAATGATACGACACTTTATGACGTTTTGATTTTTATATTACAATGGACATATATTCATGATGTGTTATGGATGAAATGGTTTGATTATGTACAGATGTGTATGCATTATAGATTAGATGGATGTGAACTATTATCTTTTTACATATGGATGTGATAAATTCTAGTTTATAATGTTGTTTGCAATGGTAACTACAAAGCTATTTTATCTTCTGGGAACATGATTATATGAAATTGATTAAAATGATTGCACCCAAAGTTTAACTCGTAAATATTTTCTAAATAGGCTGGGGTTGCACACATGATAAATTTCATTCGGTTGCATAATGAGGAGCTGGGAATCAAGACAAACATGAAGGCGACAGATGCAATGATCAAGGGTATCGACTAATAAACCAATCACAACATCATATTTTTCCTGGTTATTGGTGGCAAATCCAACACAAATGCCGCTATAGTGGACAAGGGTATGCACATGGGTAAACAAGGCCCAAGCTACCAAGGCTAGATTCTTGGAGTTCCAACTCGCACCATCGACATAACCAATATAGCAGACGGATGAAGTGTTTGTCTGAAAGACGCAAGAATAAAACAGACGAGATGTATGCTTTACAAAAAAGGAATGTAAAAAGGATATCTAATATATGCACATCATGCACTATCACTCTAAAAGGATTATCAAGGGTAAAACCACTTAAGTATAAATTATTACAAGGGTTAGGGAGAAATTCCCATTTCAGAGCCTCAAGGAGATATGCCCCCTTACCCAAACATTGCTTGACAATGTACGTGCCCTTGCATAATGGTTTTAATTTCCCCTGACCCAATATGTCATGGGCTTGGTTGTAAACAAGGATGAGATCACCCTCATGAAAGACATGAGGGTGGACCTTTCGGTCATATTGGGCTTTGGTGTGCATCTTAGCTACTTTGATGGTTTGTAGTGAAACTTGGAAGTCTTTATTGGCACACTTCAACATTACAAGTCTTTATTATAATGAGGTAGTGTTAGGGACAAGTTTAATGGCCATATGAAGTGAGGGGATTTGACATTTGGTGTGGGAAGAACTACCTCCTCACCATGGACGAGATGGATGGGTGTGAATCCAGTGGCATTCTTTACGAATGTTCTATGCCCATAAGGTTGGGAAGAGCATATGGTGCCAATTGGTCTTGTGTTTTTCCATTGTCCTCTGGAGCATAGTTTTGAGTATTTTGTTAATGGCCTCAACTTGGTCATTCCCTTATGGATAATAGGAAGAAGAATATTGATACTCGAAACCCAACATGGCTACTAGCTTGTCCCAAACTTGATCTTCAAAGTGTTGGCCATGGCCGGGAACCAATTTCTTTAGGAAACCGAATCGCGATATGATGTGGTTGAAGAATAATCAGGCTGAAGTAGCTACAATGTTGTTGAACGTTGGCATGGATTCAACCCATTTGGTGAAATAGTCAACAACTACAATGATGTATTTATGGCTACCATAAGAAGGTGGGTTACACTTCATAAAGTCAATATCCCATTTGAAAAATTAAATAACAATGATAATGTGGTGCAATGGGGTCGGTGGGATCTATGCCTCAGGGGAAAAAAGTTAGCAATTAGTACAATTCTTAAATGCTTGGACATATTTAGCAAAGAGGGTAGGCCAAAAATAACCAACATGCATTTTGTTTTGGCAGTGGCCGTCCCCGAAAGGTGACCACCACAAGCACCACTATGGCAAGAATTTAGGACATGCTTTACTTCATCATGAGTGAGACAATGACACAATAAGGTATCAGTTCCTTGTCGATAGAGATCACCTCCAATCATGTAGAAGCAGAGGGCTTGGTGGTGTATGCATCGTCGATCATCATGAGTCAAATGGGGGAATTTTTTTTGGGTTTGCAAGTGAGAATCTCACCATGCCAAGGATCATCAATGAATATGGAAAGCTAGTGTTCATTAGGGAGGTCATCATTCAAGGGTGAGTCCTACGTACCAGTGGGGAATTTATAAATGAATTCAACAAGGGTTAAGGCTTTCTTACTCTTTTGGGTCATGAACTCTAATTCAAATTCTTGAAGGACAACAATCCATTGGGTATACTTCCCATTGATGACTTGTCAGCACAATAATAAGGACATAGGGTTAGAGTTGGTGATAACCTTGGTTCTACGCATTAGGATGTAATGACGCAACTTTTGAATGAAGAAGATGACAACATGGGCTAACTTTTCATCACGTGAATAGGACAAGGAGGGTCAAGAGAGGTTCTTACTACATAGTAAATGACATGCTCACTGTTGATCTAAAAGATTGTTTTATGGTCTTAAGGTCAACCTCACGAGGATATGAATCCCTATGCATTTTTAGAGAGGTGGTACTCCTCTTGTTCTTATGATTCCAAGAAAATAAAATGAAACAAAACAAAGTCTGAGAAGGACTAGACTTAAATATTTACATTCACATTCAAGGAAAACAACACCTAATATTTTGGGACCAGGTGTTTTAAGAAATTCATATGTACAAGATCTACAATGTGAATAGATAAGATGCATACATAATATAAAGGACTGATATATCCATCACAACATTCATCAAAACATTTAACAATAGCACAAATAGAGAGAATAAGAAATGAACTGCAAATAAAAGAGAGCTTTAAATTATATTTCAATAAAGTACCAAAAATATTATGATAGATAGAACATTTGGTAACTCAAGCTTCTAGTCAAAGTCTTTGAGAATACGACAATGTAATATCCCAAGTATCTCTCTCGGAGTCTCAATAATAATAATGAGTTTTTAAATACAAAGTAAATGTCTTTAAAGAAAATAAAATGTGTTTTCCCTTCAAAGAGGATTGGGATTGGCTCCCGCGGACCATAAAATGAAAAGACCTGGAAGATAAGAGAAGGAAAACCAAGAATCAACCTAAATCCCATAGAAAACCGATTAGACAAAGGCAAAGTGATAAATGATTGTAGTGGAAATAGACAGAAGAAAAACTGAAGAGTATAGTTTATGTTCGACTCAATACGATGGAGAAATATCATATATTCACTTGCTTGCAACTGGCTCCTTTATAGACATATGATGTGGTTGAGGTGGCATAACTACTCTAATTGTTTCTTGATTTTTTGGTTCAGTAATTTCAATTAAATCCTTTTAAAACCATTCCTCAATGTACTCTCTCAAAGGTGCCATGGTGATTTCATGTTTGGTTTTAATCTCGAACAACTGTCTTTCGAATTCCCTCAGGTCTAGTTCTGATTGATGCAATGTGTCATCTACCTCATAATTTTTCTTGATATACAGAACCAACCATCTTTCAACTTCATCCTTGGAAAATTCTATGGTTTTGGTAAATTCATTATCCCAAACAACTTTTAACACTTTAAGTTGTCCCATTAAAGATTCTTTGGATAATATCATGGTATTCATCAATAAATCAAGACAATCTAATTCCTTGGTAAGACCCACAAGCTTAAGAAATAAATCACTCTTTTTATTCCTTAAGGCCACAATTTCATTTATCATTTCTCTTAATTCTTTGATTCTCCTTAACCAACAAACATTAATTTGCTTCATACGATAAGGCGAAGGAAGTTTTTGCTCCTTTCTCTGGGCTTCATTTAAATTGGAAACTTTAGCTGAAAATGTATTTACAGCTTCCTTAAAAAATCCTTCATCATTCTCCAAATATTTCTACAAATATTCTTTGAAATTCTTTATTCTAGAGGAAAAACTAGCAATATTTTGGGAAAGCTCCCAAATTTCCTGAATTACATCAACCTGTTTTTGTATGGCATCACCAACATACTTTCTTACAACCTACAATAAACTTGATGAGAATTTGTATTTCGTAATGCTTTCTGGGATCTCCTCCAATTCAAGTATATGTTGCATAGAACTTAAAGGCTCCGGGAACAATGGGGTTGGTACCATAACAACTTTTATTCTTTTACTCTTTTCTTTAGTTTCAAATTCACTTTCTCCATTTTGCCAATTAACTGTTTTAATACATCTCCAGTAGCTCCATGAAAATATGCAATTTTAGATGGTGCTACTTCATCCAAGTCAATAGAATATTTTCATCGTTCAGATGACTTTTTATTATTGGTATTAACTTTTTATAACAATAAATTTTTGGTTTCACGATTGTAAGCTGTAGGGTGCAGAGTGATAGACTCCTCTTTAAATATCTTGGGATCCTGAGTCATTATAACATCAACTATTTTTCTCGTCTCCAACAACCTTTGTGCAGGTTAGTTAGGTTCTTCAATGATTTCGTCTGTGTCCATAGCATGGGGATTTTCCTGGTCTTTTGGTGCATTCATTTCCCCTGATGACAAATTTCCTTTTCTTTTTATAGGGGTGTGTGCAACATGTGTTTACTCAAGGCTTTTCCTTGGTGGGTTTTTATCTCCACCGTCATCTGAGCCTCCAACTAGTGTTTTTCTAGTAATCATTCCACTGGTTATGTCCTTCATTCATGATGGAGTGCTTCTTTGAGATGTTGTTGATGAGTTAAGGTTTTGATTTGTTGTTTCTCTATCGTGTTTTTTGTATCCCTCATTTGTACCATTTACTTCTCCCATATTCTCTGAATTTTGGTAGGTCGCTAGTTCCCAGAGATCCAAATTATCTTCGCCACCTTCTTGGAATTGTTCATTTATGATAAAGTGTGAAGCATACCCGACTAACTGCATTTGTGTGGTGAATTTTCTATCTGGTTCAAAACCTTCTATAAGTTTAACTTCCTTCAAACCAATTTGTTCGTGATGTTCTGCCAACTCATTTAAGTGAGTTATGCGTTTAACAATACAATCCCCAATTTTCCATGGTAGGGGTATAAACTATTTTTTCCTTTTTTCATGGAAGAAACGAGCCCAAGTTTTGTATTTCTTGGATACTTATCCAACAAATAATTTATCTGATGTATAAAATGGTAAGAGGAAAGGTTTCTCCTTACTCCCAAATACTCTAATTACAATGAATTCTTCGGACAACTCATAAATCCGTTTTCCGGTGAGGAAGCAAGTTGCTTCTAAAGATAGCCTTGATGTGCTCTATCAAAATATTAACCTTTTGAATTCTGAGATGAAATTGTTGTGGACTGGGTAAAAATTGTAATGGGCCTTATGTATGTACAAAATGAATACCATGCATAAATTGGCTCTAACTTAAAATCCACATGTTTTGTGCGAGGAAAATATTCAAAAGCATGGCCATAAGCAATGGCGAAAATGAGGTAAGGAGCCATATAGAATTTATGGGTCTTTTTGAGGTTATTCAACTGGAAAGGGATCTCACTCGAAATGTGATAACCCCAATAGATGATAGCTTTTTCATGCAGGGCATAATGCATAACATATATGACATTTCTTGTTACAAACATAACATATTCCAATCCGAGAATGCGAGTAAATAGCCAAGCAAATTTTTCTGTATGGGTATTTTAGCAAGTTTACCTCGATTCTAGAAGTACCAAGGTTGCATGTTGGATCTTCCAAATAGTTTCTCAACGATTTGTTCCCTCCCTTATGCTTCTTCGAAAATTCATCGACTTCCTCGCTCTTGAATCACATAGGTGGCGCAGGTAGTCGTAACATTTTAGGAAATGTTGAGGGAGCTAAAGAAATGGGTTAATGACCTTGCATTTGAATTATTCTTCATTCAGAAACAAATTTATCTGCACACCATTGAATGATCTCTTTCATATCAGTTACTTCTAGAACACATCCTACTAATGCAATTCCTGAGGTTCAAATTAGGTTAAGCTTCTTCTCAGCCGGAGGAAGATTTTTGTAGTACTTGTATGCCCTGGACCACTGGAACTATTGATCTTCATGACCAAGAGTGTTCAATGTAACTCCAAAAAATACTTCCTTCTTCTTACCTGACATATTTTCTGCTTTTTACAAAATTGGCGCTATTGTCAATACTTACAGGTTGACATTTTTATTTTATTTAAATTCCACTACGTACTGCCTTGGTAACTTAATCAGTTGTATATCATGCTTTAAATGTCATCAGTTGTCATGGGGCTTGGATTTATTGTGACCCTTAATTGATGCATTGTTCATTAATAATGACATTATGCTTTTACGAGTGGTGGATGATGTGGAAAGGGTAATTAATTTGACGGGAAATGGCGATGTGATGGTATGATAAACATAAAGTGTTGAGTATGGAGGTGTAAAATGATGCATGGGAAATGTTACGAAAATGTGGACTTGCGTGGTTGCTGACTTAAATTCTTCTGAAACAATCTTCGGGAAAGGGTAAAAATAACCGCATTAAGATTCATGAATATGGTTAAGTGTTGGGAGAAATGCGGACTTGTGGGGTTGCAGACTTAAACGCTTGTGAAACAATCTTTGGGAAAGGGTGACAATGACCGCATTGAGATTCACGAATACGGTTAAGTGTTGGGAGAATTGTGGAATTGTGGGGTTGTGGACCTACGAGTCATAGAAAAGTGATGATGAGTAAGGATATTCACTTCGCGATGAGAAATATGGCTAAGTATGAAAACAAGTAAAAAGTGAAAAGTGAATGCGGACCTGCGGATTTGCGGAGGTGGAAACTTAGGAAAGGATTTAGGGATGACACACGACTCCACATATGCATTGATTGAATTTTGAATAAGTACCAAAAGAAAATGGAAAATGAAAAGAATTAAGAGTCTTGGTTGGTGTGGGGTTGCAGACCCGAGTAAGTGAAAAAAAGATTTAAGCATTGTTATGTAGCTTCACATCCGCATCATTTGAAAAACTGATTAAGTGCTTGGAGGTTTTTTTATGTAAGAGAAGAAAAGTGAAGAAAAATAAGATAAGAAAAATTTAAAATAAATTGTAAGAGTGGTTGAATGACAATACTAGACTGGTCAAATATGGATCAACATCTTGCTCCAAATGTGGGACAATGACCCCCTGCAAGTTGTTGAGAACCCATAATCATGTTCCATTGGGCTATGGAGTCCAGTAAAACAAAAACAAAAAATGTACAGAGGAAAACAAAAAAACTGTATACAAGGCTTCTTGGTTGTTGGGGCATCAACAAAAGAAATGCTTCAGGTATTTCCCATTGACAGGCAATGGTTGAATTGTACCTTTCATATCTTTGAGGATGTATGAATTACGACTATTTATTCTTTCAATTTGGTATGGGGCGATCCATAGAGCTTCAAATTTTGTATGAGATGATGGATTTTCTTTTGCTTTGTTCCATTGAAAAACTAATTGGTCTTTTTGAAACTCCTTTGCAATTGTACTTTTATCAAAATACTTCTCGATTATTTCTTGCCTTTTTTTCACTGCTAATACCACCTGCTCTCTTTGTTCTTCGAGTTGTAAAAGTTCATTATGTCTTCTTTGGATTGGTGATTGTTCCTCATCTTCATCATTAAAAACTAGTGCTAATGCATCCAGTTCCATGTGCAGAGGTAATCTTGCCTCTTTTCCATATATCAAAGTAAAAGGAGAATGTCCATTTCCCCCTTTTGGAGTCCGTCGACTTCCCTAAAGTGCATCTATCAATTTATTATGCCAATTCTTGTGGTTAGCCTCAACAATTTTCTTAATAATTTGAATCAATGTCTTGTTTGTAGATTTTGCCATACCATTTCCTTGTGGGTGGTAGTTGGAATATTGACTCATGATTATTCCATATTCACCACAATTTTTTTTGAATTTAGACCCAACAAATATTGAACCATTATCAGTTATGGATTTTTCTAGCATGCAAAATCTGGATAATATGATTTCTTTCAGAGGAGACCACATTGTCAGGATGGAACTGCAATTGAGTGTCATGGTAGTTATATTGATTGATGGTGACAAGTTTTCCATTATGGGCGATGACCATCTTTTGAAAGATCGAGGAAGCCACTACCTTCATGGTGTACATGAAGCTTCGACCTAAAAGGATGTTGTAGTCTAACGGGCCATTGATAACTTCAATGTCTATGCAAACTTATTTTCCTCTTGAATAGATAGGACAATTTTGGTAAATCCCTTTAGGTTGAGAGGGCCAACCATAATACACATGAAGTGCAATCATAGATGAAGTGAGGGTGGGGGAGCCTGAATGTTTTGAGACTTGGGTTGACATGACACATGTGAATTCCCCTTCATCGATAATACATTCATGGATGATGAAATTATTTATGGATACTAGAATATGGAAGGCTACTGAAGGTGGCAATCTAAAAGGTTCATCCTTGTCACTATAAAAGGTAATCATTATATCGTCTAATGGATCAATAGTGTCTAAATCAGTAAGTAAAGCCTTCCATTGTGCAATAAATGTTTGGAGGACTTCTACGGATGACATGGGTATAGGGGACTAAGCTAAGTCATCCACTATGCTATAGTGGTGGGCTACCTACCCATGGGGGTTAGGGGCATTTTTCCTTAATGAAACCTTCGGTACCTTGTGAGGTAGGCCTAAATTAGGGTGAGGATCTATAAAGGTCCATTAGTGGATGAGGGAGGATTAGAGGACTCAATTAGTTTTTCCTCAAGGGGCATACCTTATTGACGGGATCGAGTAGTAATATTAGCATCACCTGAATCTAAGAATTGGATCTAGTAATTCTTGTTCCCAAGAGTGGTGGAAGGGGGGGTTGGTCCAGATGGAGGGGATTCGGAAGTGGACACAAATCCTTGTGCTAGGAAATGATTCCTCAACACAACTGGTTACAACGTGGAGGGTGGGGTAGGTTAACTATTGGCTCACTTGGCATCCTTAGCTGCTTCCCACATTCAACCCATTTTAGGTAATAGGGGGCATTCATGAGTGTAATTCCCATAGACACCACAATTGGTGTAAGGTTTGTTAGTGCGAAGCTTTGGTTCTTCCCTTACTTGGTCTAGGGGTTGTTACCTTGGCCTGGGTTTGTGAGTGGTTTCTTTCCTCCAACATTGGTATTGGGTGGAGGTTTTTGATTCCCTTGGTTCCCCTAGTTTTGGTTGTTTTACTTCCCTTTCCCCACTTTTTAATTCCTTTTTTTATTAGGGGGATTGAGGGATTTTTTTTGTGCATATACTTTCAGATCGGAAGAGCACA